>JAPMOQ010013279.1:2433767-2451812 GCA_026543055.1 Argiope trifasciata
ATAAGATAAATGATTTGAATTGAGTAAACAATATTAATTATTAATTAATAATAAAATATATTTGTTTATTTTGCAGATCCTTAGCTCGTAACACACTCGTGATAAATACTCTAGGAATTATCAGTGCAATTAAACATTCAGTTCATTATTATTTTAGTTAATTCTTGTTTGACCTAAAATAATTATATTGAAAACTTCATAACTCGATCAGATATGGTCTGATAAGAAAAATACTTTTATTTAAATGTTAAAGAAATCACAATATTGAACTCAATATCTATCTATAAGTTCAAAGGACTGAGTAAAATTTAGACTCCATAAATTCTGTGAAGTACAATTATTAATTGAAACAAAATAAAACGTATTTATTTATGCTATTTAAACTACTTCGAATGTAAATCTAAACACTGAAATCTTTTTGACCAAAACTAGAAATTTAACTGAAATTTTCTTTGAGATAGTGTATAAATTATAAATTTTTGAGTATTAAAAAAAAAAAAAAAAAAAACTACATATCCTACGGAATTTTTCCATCCTCGAATCTAGACTATTTTTATTGAGTGTTTGGATGTGGAAGTCTTGACATACGATGCTATTTACAAAAAAGGGGAAAACTCCGGAATGTATAATTAACATAACTGACATAAATATTCGTCTTTTACCCTTTTCTTTTTTCCTTTGTCAGACTCTTACTTTTAAATGTGAGTGCTGTTAAATGTACTGTTAATGTCAATACTATATAAAACAGAGTGAATCACGTATGATTGAAAGAACTGAAAATTGGCAATATATAATTGCATCTTCGAAAAATAAATACTATTAAATAGTCTCATGAAGCTATGAGCTCGTTCTCTAGGAATATCAACTATATTTGATTTCAAATAAATTTTTTAGATTAAAATTCATGTCCCTGATTTTGCCAGATAATAAATTTTTTTCGTTTCGTGAACGAGACCTAATTATGTAACAATAATAGGCGAAATAATGAGACCTAATTATAAACAATAATCGCCAAAATTTTGCAGATAAAAAACGCAAAGAAATACTTAAAACTGAGTAAGAAAAACATTCAATTATATTCAATCCTTACTGTTAGTTCACACATTTATATATTTCTATATCTTGTTCAAAATTTCAATCGTTAACAAAACGCTTGTTATTCATCCACTCAAGTTCAAATACTATTTTGAGTGGATGACTAGTTATGTTAGATTACACGATGTTAATACACTTTTTTGTAAAATATTATTAATAATTAATTAATTGATTAAATTTTTCCAACAAGTTACATTGTGTCAACAAGTCACAAAATGGCTTCCAAGTTTGTCATTAAGCTCTGAAATTACTGGTGAACACCCGATCATAGTTTGTTTGTTTAGGTTTTTATGGCGCAAGAGCCATGATGTTGACTATACTGCGCCAAACAATGGGTACAATTATATTACTTTAAAAGAATACAGAAGGGAATATGAGGAGAAGCTAAAACGTAACTAAGATTCAGATAAATGGATAAAACTTTATAGACTTTAAAAAGGAAAAAAGTTGGGCATGAGGTATTTTATCAAGGAGAAAAGATAATGAAGGGGAAGACTTTTGAAAAAAGTGCAAGCGCTGGGCTTTGAAATTTGGGCATTCTGACAAGATATGCTGTACAGACATTTGACAACTGCATCGCGAACACAATGGTTGCTGTTCACCTAACAACAAATGAATATGGGTGAATCTAGTGTGTCCGATTCGTAAACGTGTCACAACAGTATCTGCTTTTCTGTTAGGTAATGAGGGCCAAAGTTGCACATGGGGTTTGATCATATGAAGTTTATTGTTTATCTCCAGGTCCCATTGTCTCTGCCATTTAGAATAAAGAAGCATTTTAATGTGTTTCTTTAAGTCGTTCACAGGGATATTGGTAGCAATAGAATTATTCGCCGATTTGGCAGCCTAACACCCGATCATAAACAATGTATATAAATAATATAAGAAAATAAGTAGGAATTGAATTAAAAATTTATTTGGTTTAAACTTTTTTAAAAACTCTTTTACATGAACTACTTATTTTGTTAAACACATGACCATGTTGAAAGACAGAGGCAATTATTTTTGTGAGCAGACCACTAAAACAATTACGATACAGATAATGTATCAATACGCAATATTAAAGACCTGTCATTTTAACTGTATTACTTAGGATCTTTTTACTATAATTATGAAAAATTCTGAAGGAGCTAATAATTCAATCAAAAAAAGTAAATATTTAATTAGTTCGGCTGACTGAAAATTCTGCAATATTGCAAATTTATAGTTTATATCTTTCGTAAACTACATGAAAACTTTGCGGAAACCATGATGCCATTTAGTTTTCAATAACAAAATAATTTTAAAGAAATTATGCTCTCAGATAATAGACAAAACAAGTATTGAAATAAGCTTCGGAACAAAGATGCAATTTAATGTTTAATATACAACAAATATTTTGAAATAATTTCCAGAGTTTAGCGGCAATCATTTCAAAATATTTGTGAGAAAATGGTAAATCTTTAGCTTTGAAATGGTGTAAACCTTATACATAAATTGTCGAGGGTAAATACTAGAATTATGCTCAAATTTATTAATTACTTTAAAGTCTAATTAAAATTTTAAAAACAGTGCTCTAAAATGAATATCCCGATCTTTAAAGTATATTTTTGTGACGTTGAGTAGCTACAGATCTCACACTCTAGCATGTTGAACTTTAAAACAAGCATCGCATTCAGCTTAATTCATTATTATTATTAAATGCACTTAAAATCCAAGAGTTGTTTAGTAATACAATTATCTGTTTTATAAACTACACTTAAGTATCTGGTCGAAATAGTCTGATTGGTAGGGCATTGGATTCGAATCCCGTAGGTTGCTAGTTCGAACCAAAGCGGCCGAAGAATCTAAGCGTGTGTGGTGACTGGAGTGCTCATAAATCTGTCGTGGTTACAAACTCCTCCATGTAGAGAGTAATACCATTTTTTATACTGGTTCAGAGGTGATCGTTCTCTGATTCAGGTCTAAATTATGATCTGTGAAGGAAATGTATGAATGAAGTTCAGTTCGTAAAACTGGCTGTGAAACGTTAGTGGCTAACACGTATTCTTGGTCCTAGATAGATCTACTGAAAAAAATAAGAGGCACACAGTTCGGATTAAATCACAATGACTCTGTGCCATTAGAAGCAACAACAATAAGTAAACTAGTATTAAATCATGTGTTAAGTACAAAAATGCACTTTTCTCTAAGGAGAAATTCTGCAGTCTGTTATCTGTAGAATGAGGTGGCAATGAATCGGAAAAAAACATCTACGAATTTATCAATTTGTAAATGTTACATCAATGAAATCAGTCGCATGCCATCTTAATACATTTCGATAAATTATAATAATCGTGAAAACATTTCGATTATGTTTAATTAGATTTTCATTTGACGATTTTTAAAAACAAATTTAACCCAAACTGTCTCAGAAACGGTATTAGGAAATTTCGTTCCGTACAATCAGAAAACGGACATTGGCTTATTTTCATACGCAAAAAAGATATTTCCTCTAAAGCAAACAAGCTTTCATATTGCAATTCATAGGAATGTGAAAAAACAAAATATCTCGAAGCAAGGATTATATCAATAGATGTTTCCGTCTTATTTTGTATAAGTATAGTATTTGTTATTTTGTATAAGTTATAAGTATTTTATTTATGCATTTCAGTGATTGGTTAGTAGATTACAAGAATATTTTAATAGCAAATGATTTTGATTTCAGAGATTACGTGTAGTAATATGTTCAGTTATTTTTTTCAAAGCTTTCACACAATTACCAATACGATAAACGATCATTAGAATTAAAAATCACTTCAAACAAATATATAACCTGATAAACGTAAAAACAATCCATAGACATCAAATTTAAAATAAGATTTTTCTAAATTTCAAATTTATTGAAAATGTGTATAAATGATAATCAGACCTTATATGGAAGGTTTCAATATTTTGCCATGATTTAATTGCCCATCCAAACTCATTTTAGTAACTTCAAAACTTAGGATGTTAAATCTAACAAATTCTTTTTTCTATGTGATACACATTATATTTCAAGAATTGCAAAGACTTTTCAATTTAAGAGCAAAGTAATTTGAAAAAATGAGACAAATATCTGATGATTTATTATTGGACACATCAAAATACTTACTTTCTTGAGAAGCGTGAATATGTTTCAGAAATTTCACTGGTAGAAAGATGAAACAGCGAAATCTTCTCTCTTTCATGAGTGTTTAGTTTTTACTAAGGAAGACGTTGTAAAAAGAACTAATTTTAATAATTGACTTTTAAAACATTATCAGATTGTAGGAGATAGTCTAACAAAGATAAATCATCTGAGGTTACTAAGGACTACACAGCAAACAAATAAGTAAAGTGACGAAATTTTAAAACTTACACAAATGTTGCTCACATTTTTCTATATCAGTTCTAAAATACTAAAAAACGCTTGTACTAAAGATATTAAGGTAACTTACTGCGTTCGAAGGAAATTTTTTGAAAAAGTGGAACTTTCAAAAACTACTTATGATTTTTAGATGTATTGTCAATTATAAGTACTATGGATACAAAAAAATTATTTGAAAATATAATATATTTTGCAGAAGGGGAAAATGTGCATAAAATTTTTATGAAATTGTACCAAATCGGTTTACACTCTACAGGTAATGCAGCCATCTTATTTTTCTTTGTACACATGTTATTGAATAAAATAATGCATGAAATGAATCAAAATCTTTAAAAAAAATTTATAATGCAAAGAAGTTATGGGTACAATTATACGAATATATGCCTTTTTTCCATAAATTAACGGCTTAATTTTTCTATAAACACCTATAAATGAAAAAGTGTTTCATCGACAATAAAACTTTTGCTTCATTTGATTACCCATATCATTTAAAACACAAGCTGAAATTTTTATGTGAATGCCTCAATTAGTTTTTTGGGATATCATGTTAACGGTGAAGTTTTTTATGAAAATAAAAATTGAAGTTAAAGACAAATTTTAGCTGAAAAGTAGGATTTGCTTGAAATTCCTTTGGATGATAGGTCTGACCTTCCTTTTCCAAAAAAAGTTAAACTATTTTGGAAAGAGGAAAGTCTGAACTACAAGAAATAACAATTTTTTTAAAATAGGTATCTTATGTGGTCGAAAATCAGTGTTTTTAACATAGTCGGATATCTTAAGTAATTCAAAATAGTTTCATTCTAAGGATATAAATTCTTATTTTTTTTCTCTTAATGGCAGAAATCCCAAAACAATACAGTTGCCTCTTTTTTTATTGTCTCTTAAGGCTATTCATTCTCAATTGTTTTTACTATTTTAACATTACTTTCTTGGCAGACAGAAAAGATAAGTTGCAATTCCTTGTTCTATCAGTACTTTTATGCCTCAGTTTCATTTTTCGGAATCCTAGACAGCTATGTTTTCCCCAAAGAATTTTTTCTTACGAAAGTCAAGAATGGTAGAGTTTTCCGCACAGAGTTAAAAAATATACCGTTCTCAAGAGATTAGGAAGTGAAAGGTAATTTAAAATGACGTATGACTGAAAAATGCTGTTTGCCCTAGAGTTTCCACTCCACACACATTTCTATATGCTATGAAAGCAATTTAGGAATGAGAGAAATGCCAAGAATGCTATGCCACAAAACATTGTTTATTACAGTTCATCTACAAATCTATTTCAGTAATGCTTTTGTTGTTATATAGAATAAATGCTAAATATTTCAGTAAAAAAAAAGATAAAGGAAATCGAGAAAATTATGCAATAACATTTAATTCTTGTGAAATTGGTTATGTATAGTTATATTTGCAGCTATTTTTCAAATTAAATTAACTGACTGAGCTAAAAAGTCTGTTTCGGGAAAAAAATGTATATTTTCATATTTATCATTCATAATTTATGAACACTGTTTTATGAAACTGCTTGAATTTTGTTTTTATATGAATTCTTTGAGAAAATATATTTCTTTTTATCTGCAAAATTAAAAGGAATGCTAACATCAAATAATGCTATTTTAGATCTTTAACCCCCCCTTTTTTCTGAAATTCTAAATTTTATTAAAATTTTCAAGCCAAAATTGCTTTTTACTACAATCAAATCGTTTCTTACTCACATTTGATATATTAAATTTTAAATGAATTTTGAAATTCCTGATATTTTTAATTATCAGTTATCTTAATTTAAAAAAAAATAAAAATGCATTTGTTTTAAAAATTTATGATGCAAAAAAAAAAAAAAAATGAAAAATCTCGGTTACTCAAAAGTTGAAAAATATTTAAGAAATGGATTAAAATACTTTTTTCTCAATTTAGTTTCTGTAAAAGGTGAATACGTAATTTAGTATCTATTTAAAAACGAATACATTGTTTTATCTTAGTTCGTTCATTTTTTCTATTGAATAGAAAAATTTAAATTTTTAAAGATTTTCAAATCATTTTTGAGTTTTAACTTATACATTTTGGTTTCAAGGGTTTTTTAAAATCCAGTTCATAAAAAATTTAGGCAATTGCTTTTGTATAATGTTAATAGAAAGAGCATCTTTCAAAATAATCTTCAATTTAACGTTTATTTTCATTCATAGCCTTAATTTATGAGAGAACATTTTGTCTTTATTTTATTTAAGGTGTAAAAATTGTATATTGTAGTTAAAAGCGTCCTACGCATTACAATTTAATTCATGAGCTAGCATTTATTCATATAGCCTCATAATTCTGAATCACATGTCTGCTGGGAAGAGTATATAGCAGCGAAACTTTGAAATGGTATACACATATCATTTTTTATCTATCAAAAAGATAAATCAAAGAAAATCAGGATAAATATGCTTATAAATTAACAAGAATTAAACAATTCAACATTTCATTAAAAAGGATAGATTTGATTTAGATTGTTCGACTGAGAATAAAAAATTTTAAACAATAAGCAGGGTAAAAAAAAAATGAGCTGTTTTATCATACACATACACACAATAAAAAATTAATAATTTAATGTTACAATTTATAATATTTATTTTTAATTTATGAATTACTAAATGAAACAAAAAAAGTGAGATATGCTCATAAATAAACAAAAAAGAATGAATTCAACATTTTACGAACAAAATAATGGCTGTTATCATGTTTGATTTACATTGATAGTTTCAGAACGAAGTAGGAGGTGTAAGAAATGCGATCATGAAAAATTGAACATTTTTATTACACACATACACAAAATAAACAAAGGATGAATAGTGCATTAGATAATGTTTCATAATTTTTATATTTTATAATTGTTTACAAGAGGAATATTTTATGATATAAGAGAAAAGAATTCAGGATAAATATGCATATAGATAAACATAAAAATAAACATTTCAACATCTTACTAACAAAATAATCATTATATTCATATTGATTTAGGTTGATGGTTTAAGCTCAAATGTAAAGCTAAATTAATGTAATCGCAAAATTAGTGTTCAACTGACACGGTTCGTGTGCGGTTCTAAGCATGTGCTTTATTTTAACTTAGTAATGAAATTTAAAAAAACTATTTCATAGAACTTCATTTAAAATCAGATAATTCATTTTTTCGAATGTATTTTTATTCTTTTGCTTTATAAAGTAAGTTCTAATAAAACTTTAACTATCCAGTTTTTACACAATAATTCATTAATATATATTTAAACTCATTTCTCAGAGAAAAAAAATCATACTGTATTAATTTTTAATTGATTAATTAATATTTATTGTGTTAATTACTATATTCTTCGAAACATATCTTGGATTCTAATTTGTATACCAGCTTACACTCGATAAAATTTGGCATCGAACCAGGGACTTCTGTTTCCTAAAATACAATATATTAAAAATAGCCACTATCAACGATTTAAATGAAGAAAAAAGTGTCCAATGCCTAATTCATAAAATTTTGTAGAAAAATGTATATGATTGGAAACAGTTTCTTTAGCTGTCATTCTGGTGCAGTCTAACTTTTATGTTGATTTGTTAAATATTTTTGTCTCTATATTTTAAAGAAATTACTTGATAAGAAATATTATAAGTATGCTGATAGTAATTATCAAAATACGTGTGATTTTTAATTAAAGAAATAAGGGTAAAGATAAAATAATTTTGTTACTTCTGTTATTGAGATTTGCTTCGCATCTTTTACAACTTGCCTCATATCCTGACAAGTTGAAACAACCGAAAATTTCAGGAAAAAAATATATATGGTGTTCAAATAAACAAATTTGTTGGATTATTTTTTGATACATATTACGAATGAATGGATTAGTCAGACCCTTAAATACATTTAAAAAACAAAAGAATTGATAAAAATTCTTACAGCTTGGAATTAGCTGACTCTTGAATGCGTACTAGTATAGTATTATTCGTGTTTTAGTATTAGTATAGTGTAGTATATTATTTTAGTATTAGTAAAGTATAGTATAGTATTCTTAGTATTAATATTAGTATATTTTTCTTGCATTAGTAGTATTATTCTGTATTAGTAGTATATTATTCTTGCATTAGTAGTATTATTCTGTATTAGTATTAGTACAGTATATAGCTGCAACTTTTTAAAAAGTTTTACTCTGGGAAAAGTATCCCTTTATTAATTGGTGTTAAATCTATAATACTCCCTTCCCTCTTATTAGGATGTGTGTACGGGTGTAAACTTAGAAGTATTGAGTTTCATAGCTAACCCAACTAACAATTTGATTAGACTAACCATATTTAAACCACTAAAAAAATTGGATACTAAATAACTAATTATTTTATAGATATACATGAAATCTATTTAAAAATGATTCTATATAGAATTATCAATCCACTACAAGGCATTGCTTAGAATAAAAAAAACAAAAAAAAATATCTCATGGAAAAAATATTCTTCAGGCTTCAATTACTCCAGAGGATGCTATATTCCTTATTTTTTAGCTGTGTTCCATACGACTGCTGATTTATACCTCCAATACTGCTGATTTAGATTTCCAAGACCAATTCCAGAGAGATAAGAACGATATTTTTTTTATACAAAACTCCCGCTATTGGGAATTCAATTTCTTTTACCTGTTATCATTTTAAATATTTTTTGAAAAGAAAATGGAGATAGCAGTTAACAGAGCTGAAAGATAAAACCTTTCCTATTTAGTACCCTGAAGCTCATTCAGTTAATGAAATGTCGTTTTTTTTTTCTTCATTTTATTCTGTGTTTTCTGGAAATGCCACTGATACTTGTAGTCGTAAACTTCTGCTTTTTGTCAGAATTAGAAACAAATGCCTATTTCAGCAGCAGTACTGATAATTTTTTAACTATAAGAATTACGTTCAAAACTCTTTTTTTTTCGGAAGATATCGAATATATATACATTTCATCGCTTTTTTATATTTTTCATACTTACACTATCAGTATAAAATTTTTTCAACTTTGTATATTACTTCATTTATTGATTCACAGTTTTAAAAAAACTGATTAATTTATAATTCACACTGAATGATGAAATAAAATGATAAAACATGGGATCACAACACTAGTTTAATGACTAAGTCACATATCTGGCAAAAAAATTTAAGTTTTGACACAGTAAAACAATTATTATCCGGTAACCTCTGCGCTCCATACACACAAGCGTTTAATCCTATCTTTAAGCCTTTTCATACAACCTATTATCTCTTTTCCGACGATTTCGCTTTATATTCTTTACCATATCTTTATACCACGACTTTAACTGGGTAGATGCGGTCTACTAGACATCATTTCATTTACACTCAAATTAAATTTTCTAATGAATGCATTATTATGAAAAAAGGCCATTATATTTTGCAGATATTTTTCTTGATATATATATATATATAGAGAGAGAGAGAGATGGGTAGAATCGGCCCTCTTTTTCTTCGCTTGTGTCACATTCTCAACACGGTTTCGAGGGCATTTTAAAAATACAGATTAAGAACTAGTATGTGTACAAGTATATGTACAACTAGTATATGAACTAGTATATATATGGTTAAGAACTAGTATATGTATGGTTAAGAACTAGTATATGTAGAACTAGTATAAGAGAAATATATATAACCTACACATTCTGTATATATTTTTCTTGGTACATTAGAACATTTTATAAATTTTCAAAATACATTATCATTTAAAAAAATTAATTATGTTTAAGCATACATATCTGAAACAGTTGAATGCGAAATGTATCGAAAAATTGTTCTGCACAGTTATCCTTAGAATTAAAATGACTTTTCGCTTGTTTTAAAAGATTTGAAGTACTGCTTCATAAAAGTAAATTGGATGACATTTCGGGGCCCAAGTTATGGCACCACCTGCTAGACATTATATCAATGGGACAGTAACATGGAAGAGCGGTCTTAGATACCTCGCTCTAAGGAATAACCGAATAACTGGTTAAAAAAGTGTATGTGTATTGAAGATCACAAACAGGAGCTACAGGCTCAATCTATTCAATTGTGCTAAACATAGAACAGGAGTGACCGAAAGTCCATCACAAGAGGCTTCACAGACCACACGTCCCCAGTTAAGGGTTAAACCACCTTAAAAATTTTTGTCCGTTTTCTGACCTTTAATTTATGAAGAATGAGTTCCAATTTCATAAGACTTTTATGTTCTGTCAGTAATTACGCTAATGTTTTCTTTTTTAACATTTTATTCTTCAATATAATAAACTATCTTCTTATGTAAATAATGCATAAAACAGAACTAAACACACCAAGTAATAGACTATTTGCCGAAGTATCGGATTTTCAAATAAATGAAGTTTTAATAAGAGGAATACTAGATTTCATAAATACAGTAATCACAATATGTTTTTAATTTAATTTCCCTTTATATATATACACACACACACTACTGGGTAAAAGTTTTCTGAGAAATTTCTAGTGAACTGAAAATCATTTCATATTCGGTTATATGGCCGCTTGCTTTCATGAAGGCAATTCTTTAGGTATTTCATAGTGTCACACTTTAATTATTATTTCCTGAAGTCCTCGTGTTGTTCTCAGATTATTCTCAGTTATGTCAGACATTCCAGCCTCATACTCTCCTTTGCCATATGCCAAACGTGGCTTTTGCTATACACAAATCAGGCGAATTTCATCGCTTAATATAACTTATCTCCATTCCGAAATTATCTATTTTTTTGTGAACATCTTGGCCCACTCCAATATTTTTTTTTCAATAATAAACATTTATCTTTGACAAGTTTATATATTTATAAAAAAATCAGACCATTACCAGATTTTATTCACCATTTCATTTCAGTTATTGATATTATCTTACAAAGAAAATTTATTTAAGCAAATATCCATGGCAAATTTATATAACCCTTATTTAGGCTACCAATAAATAAGGGTTAACTACAGAGGAAATGTAATGTATACAATGTAGTAAAGTATAATAGTAATTGTAGTATAATAGTAATAATAGTAATAATAGTATAATAGTAATAATAGTAATTGTAAAAGTATATTGTTACAGAATATTCCATTCGATGATTATACAGGATTATCGAGAAAGCGGTTTCATTTCACAAGAAAACTTCAAAACACAGAAGCAAACTACAGCCAAATTGTATGTATAAGCAACAACTGTACAAATAGCAAATCGTTATAAATGGGTCAATTAATCGTTGTTATTAGTAATTAACAGTTTACAAACCTGGAGACAGTTTGCTGGAGATCGATACATCAAAGAAAGAAACCACTCGGCTACTACTCTTCGCATACATTCATCAACTTGCATAAAGCTCTCGTCAAAAGAAATTGAACACCGGAAATGAAATTTCAAAATTTGATTTCAAGTAACTTCGTTTTTTTAGTGGGGTTAATCATTTATGAGGATCAATAAATATATTTAGCATCCGTTAGAATTAACAGTAAAATTCACTTCCTGAGCAATAGTATGATTATGTTGGGAAGTAATGCTAAAAATTCTTAACAATTCTTTTGTTTTTCTTTAAATACGAAAAAAAGCCTATAATAAACAGTAAAACTCAAAATATTAAAAAAAATGTATTTTAATAATATAAAAAAAACCACCAAAGTAATATATTTTGTTTAGGTACTCATAAAAATCAGGCAGGATGCTCTTAGTTGCTCAAAATAAACACTTAAAAGCTTTCAAAAGGGCTTTCAATCGTAATTTGAATTTCAATGCACAGTTTTAGTCATAGATTTGTGGTATATATTCATTTTGCATTTTATTTCTTGTCCTGACATTTAAAGCACCCCGAAGTGTCATTCATTTCATTTACTTGTCAGATAGAACCACGAAAGCATCTCCCAGTTTTGTCTGCAGGAAAGCATTTTTTTGCGAAGTTGAACAATAAAAAAATGGTTATAGCTATACTTTTAAAAAAATTGCTTTAAATGAGTTCTAAGATTAGGAATGCTATACTAACAAAAAAGTCTAAAAGTATTTTGCGTATTTCAACTTCATTTCATGCAATAGACTCAAAGAATTTCCTATATTCTGCTGTTGATTTAAATTGAAATTTTTATAATGAAGTTAATTATTTATTAACTACCGAAATTGGCAAAAAATTGACAATTGTCTTTAAAAAAAATTATTAATTACATGAAAATAAAATTTCTTGTAACTGTTAATTAGAATTACCTTTTTCAATTTTTTGATTCTAAAACTTATTTTGAGTTGATAGGGTAAATTATGACCATTAATGTGTTGATTTACAAACCATAAAATAACTGCTGGAAAGAAAACGAAAGTTCGAATTTCGGAAATTACTTTCGCGTTATATTTCAATGCCGGAACCTTCCTACACGTATTATTTCAGGGAATTCAATGCAAAAAAAAGAAGTGGGAATAAAAACGTATCTGACATCATGGCTGTTGTCTTTAACCAATTTATCCCAATCCCTAAAACAGGCAGAAGCTTTCAAAAATTGCAATAAAAGGAGAAAAATATACATGTCCTTGCTTCAGCATTAAATCATAGTAATATTAATAAAAGAGATTAATAGATTTATCACACTACTGAGTACACACACACACATATATATGACAGTGAAATCCATTATATATCTAATGTAGTTGCATTTCATAGTAATTAGTAGTTTAGCGAAATTCTCATATCGTATTTAAAACTACCTTGTTATTGTTCCTTATGGCTTTTGTCAGGACAAGTGTACTGAAACAGTAAGCGATTTTAACCCGAGATAGCGTCACTTGTTTAAGTAGAGCTTTCTTTGATCAAAAGTCATACTTTTATGACGTATGACTCTTGGTCAAAGAAGGCAGGGTTTATTTGATTCCCAGATAGTAATTTGGACCTAAAGGTATTGTTTCGAGATAGAGGACTTTATGGCTATGACAGATTTATTTGTACATCAGTATCCACAAACAGGGTACACCTTCGGTTGCAGGATTTGAACTGATAACTCAAGGACTGCGAATCCAACATTCTACTGACCGGCTATTACAGAAAGGCTACCTTATATATGAGATTATGTTTCAACGGTTTAGGTTAAAGTAACTGACTTGACGAGCATTTGGTTTATTCATGATACAAATCATATTCCTTTATTTAACAAAGCTGTAATTTTTTTTGAAATGTGATGAAAGTTTAAAATGCTGAATGTTGCACAAGAATTTCTAGTTGATTTATTTGATTAACTGAGGAAATAAATTAGTGAAGATGTTCTTATAGGAAGGATAATCTGTTAACTGTTAAGATAGTCTGCTGTAGCGATATAATATTTTAGTTTGCAGTTTTACTAAGTTACAATGAATTACAGGAGAGACCAAACAATAATTGATATTAAATTTAAGAGCAATAAAAATTCCTATAAAATAAAAAAAAATATTAAATTTGACTTCTTTTGGAGCTTTTGGGTAATTATTTTAAATCAGTAAGATAATATTTGACAATCTGCTAGGCGTTCTTTGATATTGTAAAAAAAGGAAATCATTCTAAAATTTAAAAACTATATTTAAAAATTAAGAGTTTTAAGAGAAAAATAATTTTATATAATCAAGTGTAAGAAGAATCTTTAATTTAAATAATAAGCTTTCAGTGTAGAAAAAAAAATGGAAAATTAAAATCAGCAAAGTAATTATTTATACCTTATAGAATTGAAAAGAACATAATTTTTTATGTGTTTAAAATCAAAATTTAAATATTCTAGATAAAAATTTTCTAATTAATCATTTGTAAACAAGCCATTTTTTGACCATTAGACAACTATTAAGATTCTTAATGATCATGTGTCATGAATATAAGGGAAAGTTGTCACTTTCAATCTCAAAGCCTGTTTTGAAATGTGTTTTTGAGTAAAAAAAAGTTGCATTCATGTTTCTTGTATAACTTAAGAAGAAATTTTTCATTTTGAAATCGAAAATAAAGAAAAAAATGTAATGAAATACTTTCCGAAGTGGAGATTTAAACATGAACCTTTGTTAATGACAGTTGTGATAAACGATGAAAGTTGAAAAATGATTTTTCTAAACCTAAGTAAACAAAATCCATGTTGCCAACTAGGTCAAAGTAATAACCATGAAAAAAAAATAAGGATTCATTGCCCTTGGATTCAATTCAAAATATGCAGCATAATGACGGAAATGCAAAATAAATCATAACAAATAAACTGCATTTCCAAGAAAATTTCTTCACTTCCTTTTGAGTTTGTACATCAGAAGATATTTCTCTATACAATTAATATAATATTATAGCATTAAAGCTAAAAGAATTGAGTTCTTTGTTTGATTTAAAGAAGGAAATATGTATGGAAGGTGATGCTTATGAAAAAATATAAATAAATGTGTCGAGGAGTATGCGTTATATTGACAAATACATATTAGGAATATTTCTTCACCAATATTTACAAATATATGCTCAGAAATGGATTCTAATCTTAATAATGTTCTTTTACACAAGCAACCCACTGCATTTCAGACAATAATTCTTTAAAGATCCATGCTACTGTCGAAGGATGCGTGGTCTGGTGGTTTAAGTGACACCTTAATTCTAAACATTTTTCAATTCTCCGATTCGAATTTTTTTTATAGTATCAAAAATATATATATATTTATAAGCAATGAATATATAAAATGTAGTCAGTATGAAAAAAATAGAAAAAAAAAGAAAATAGTAATATATATTTCTTCTTTTTTATTTTTTAATACTATGTTTCAGTCTAATCCAAAGGTTACTTCGAATTATTCTGCGGATTATTCCAATTTGAAAAATCAACACAAGATAACACAATCAACACAATTTTTAACACAAGATATCAATATAATTAAAACTTTATAATTTCATGTCTTGCGAAAGACCAGAAATGACCATTCTTAGCTTTTCCACCAGAAACCGAACACATTTCAAACAATAATTGCTTAAACGAGCTAAAAAGTTTACATCTCCGCCAATCTCAAAGGATGTGTGAGCTGTTAAATTAGGTGGCATGCATGTTCGGAATTTTTTACAAAAATAAATTTTCATCTCAAAATATCAATAAATGTAATCAATTTCAAAAATATGTTATAAATATTGGTTGCATATCATCGAACAATACTCTCGAAATATAAAATCTCGTGCAATATATAATCATATGAATCTCGCATTTTTGTAGAATTTGCTGAGAGAATAACTAGAGGGATTTTAAATGACTTTTTTTGGGATAAATTGAAACTGAAATTTGTCTCAGGATTTGCATTTTAGTAATAAATTTGCATTTCGAATTACATTGATGTATTTGTGTTTTTTTTAAGTTTTTTCTTTTAAATGCAAATGAAAGTACGACACAAGTTCAAGCTTTTCACTTCTTTGTTTTAAAATTTTATTTGTGAATTTTAGGTGATAAACATATGTAATAAATTTTATTTTTCGGTCGTTCAACTGTTCATAATTTTCTATTTCCCTTATACTGGAACAGCAAAGCTAACAAAATTTCTCTAAAGGAGTTTTTACTAAAATTTAATACATATTTACACATTTCCTCTTAAGCCTAAGTATCAAATTTCATTCTTTGGGCTTACAGCTTACACCAATTTTAAATTAACATGTTAAGAAAGAGACAAAAGGACAAATGGTCGTACATAAACATACGCATACATAATTCCAAAAATGTGTTTTTCGAATTTCGTTAAACTCTAGAATTCGAAGCAGAATGAATTCTTCCTCAATACATCATGTACTCACGTATACGATTTACACTTTGCCATCAAGTAATAATGATTCAAAAATCCTAATTAATAATTTAAAACCAAAGTTTAATCCTGATTTCTCACAGCTGCAAATTATTTGATCATTTCTAGCGTTTGTCCAGGATTTTAAAAATAAATGATTATCGACATCTTATATTGCATGTATTAAAACCAGTCACATTTGACAATCTATAATTTAAATGTGATTATGATTTTAGCTTAATTTAATTACAAATTTTAATAATAATTTGATGCTTATTATTCCAGCATTTCACAATTAATAATTAAATTGTAATAGGTTTTCACATTACAGTTTTAATGCACCATGGGGTTTTCTATATCACTTATTTAATTATGTGTATGTATACTTAATTTTTCCTAACTTAAAATCGTAAGAAGTGATAATATTATTTCAGCATATTTTCACTTAATCTTTTGATTTTTCTAGTAAAATATGAAAATAATAGCAACATAATTCTTCTTACTAAGTTTTAAAGAGAACCAAGATATTAAACAATGAAAATAATTTAAATTTCAAAGCAATAAGGAACTGCAATTTTAAAAACTATGCAAAAGTGTGTTTTTGTATGTGCTTTTAATTAAATGTGTTTAAAAAGTGTGTTTTTCAAAATTCAAGATTAAATTGGAAGTTTAACTAAATTGAAATAATGGAAAAAGTCATATTTTTATGCGTAAATTTAAAAATATCAATATTTTGCTTTTTACTGTTGTTTTTTATCATAAAGATACACTAGAATTGATTTGAATTTTATTTAAGTAAAATTCAAATGAAATACATTTTAAAATCTTAATGGAATTAATACAATCCATCTCTATATCAAATTTTCCAGAGTACCTAACTGTTTCGCTAAGTTTTATCATGTGTTTGATTTCGGATCGCTCCTTTTTTGAAAAAAGATGTCCTGTATTAAGTTCGAAAACATACAAAAACATTGTAGAGCGATATTTTACGTTTTTCTGTGACCATTTGACTATATTATTTAAAAGATTTGTGTTCTTTGCCTCCCAGTTTACATAAGAACTCTAAACTCCTCTTTCAGAAACTTGAGATTGAGAGTGAACTGAAGAGAGAAGAGTCTAGGTAGGAAAATTAAGAAATTCTGAAAATCCTTGTCTTGATGTAGGCAGAATTTTAGTTGTGGGGAGCTCTCACATTGATACTATAATTCAATCCACCATACCATTTTTATCTGAATAGTATTAGACATCTCAGAATCATGTGTGGGCCGCCTCTTTAAGTTGCTTTGAAAGTACATGTAATTGAAATTACACGTAAAAGTAATTTTATGTTCCTCTAAACGTTTTTGTTGAAATGAATTCTTATCATTACTTCTTTTAATTTGAATTTTCGGTGTTAGAAGATATTTATGGCTTCCTCTATATAAAAATAAATACAACATTGAAAAAATTGTAATTCAGGGTTTCATAAATAAAAATGTTCCGAAATTTATTACGATGAATGAATCTGATTTTCAATAGTTGAGCAAAATATTGGATTTTACCTTATGAACTAATTATAATTCTAACTTTATAGTAAAATTGTTATAAATATATTTATTTGATATTAAACATTTTTTTTTCATCTTTATTTTCATGCCTGATATCTTAAAATGACCTTAGTAGTTTTATAGATTAATTCTAAAACTCTCAAGATATCATAAATGCCTTATTTGTAGAGATATAGCGTTATTTCTTACTTTACATATATAACTTCGCTGTTATTTTTATTTTCCTAATAATAGCGAAATTAAAAATTAATAAATTTGAAACAAGTGTTTTTAACAATAACCAAATACAAAAC
>JAPMOQ010013279.1:2464207-2488689 GCA_026543055.1 Argiope trifasciata
AAAAAAAAAAAAAAAAAAAAAAAAAAAAAAAAAAAAAAAAAAAAAAACGAAATGACTTTCCGAACAACCCAATATATCCGAGATATCATAGAACACTTGACATTTAACAATATAACAAAACGATGCAATTAGTTAATTTCTGAAATAACAGAAATGCTCTTTACACCATGCGTTTGTCTTTCTCTAGCTATTTTAGGGCCGTGGTGGCCTGGTGGTAAGATCTCGGCTTAGGGAACGGACTGTTTCAGAAACGAAACTCGATTTCTTCAAAGAATCGTCGTGTAAGGGTGTCTCTTGCAAGATAAATTGGTCAGGCCGAACGTCCTCCTACTGGTGTGGAGTGGAATTGGGGATGAAAGCTCAGGTGTCGTCATTGGCATCTGACTGTTGTTCAAAATTACATGGTCCATCCCAAAATAGCCCAAGCGTTGTTTTACCACGGGACGTTAAAATAACTAAATTAAAGTAAACTTTCTATTTATTTATACATGATTAAGTCTTTGCTGAAGGTTGAAATATTTTGATCAAGGTCTTTAAACCTACGATACTGACTATAATGTTAAGTAAAGAAAACTGTTATTTTTTATTTGGGTGATTTCATTTTCTACTACATTAGCTTGAAGATATTTTAGAATGCACTTTATAACAGTACAAGAAAAAATTTTCTTAAGTACCACAAATTTTTGACTATACTTCAATACCTGTGTTATTATTAACCCGCAACTGTGGACATGCGGTCTGTGAAACTCTTAGCGATGGACTATTCTATTTGCATCACAATTGAATGAATTGGTCCGGTAGCTTCTTGTCTTATGATCTTGAGACGTGCACATTTTTAACCAGTTTCAGCGGATGCTTTTTAAAATAACTGCGTTTCCTATCAGTATCTCAGTGCTAAAAAGGCGTAACAGATGGCGCTAAAACTTCAGCCTCAAAAAATCCTCCAATTTACTATTCATGTTATGAAGCTGTACTCCAGACACTTTTAAATGAAGCAGAAAGTGGTTTTGGTGCTAAGGATAATTGTATAGAAGTGTTTTTCGATGAAAACTTGCCCTCAACTGATTCTGATATGTATGTTCAAACATAATAAATTTTTCTAGAGATAATGTGTTTTGAAAAATTAATAAAATATATTAGTGTACCAAGATAAATACATACGTAATTTATGGTTTGATTTTTATACTAGTTCTTAACCTGTATTTTTGAAATAGCCTAGAAAACCATGCTGATAAAGTCATACAAGCCGTAAAAAATAGGAAATTTTTATCCATTGCCCCTTTTTTTATTTTTCATAAAATTGTTGAATTTTACATTATATTGATTTCTATATACCTTTATATGCTGGGGAAATAAGTATGATTTAAAAAGTAAAATGCAATATGTTTTTCCAAGAATATTATTTGTTGCAGCATGTAGTTTGAAGAGAAAATATATTTTCCAATGCAATTTTTCAATGATAATATATTTAAAAAATTTCTAAAACTTATTTATATATGAAGACAAATATCTGAAAGATATATTATCAGTATTTCATACTAATACATTCATTTGAAAATTTAATTTGTGTGTAAATGAAACGTGGCCTCGTAGACCGTACCTCCCCAGTTAAGGGTTAACTAGGCATTTGATGTGGAGACCCAAAAGCAGAAATTCTCGTTGAACCATCGTTGTAGAGATATTTTCAGTAGCCCCTTGGTTCATCTGGGCGGACAATTACTCAACGATTGAACGTCTCTTCTCCCGAGTGCAGTAGGGGTCCACTTTTGTCATCTATGCCCTGTAGTGTACATTTACAAAGTCACTAATTTTAAATAGTGAAATTTTGCCATTCAGAGCATATCTTTACCAATGCACCATTGGACCGTTTATAAAATTAGCTATATCGGATATGCTTCCCATTCATTAGAAAATTTAATCTGAGTGTAAATGAAAACAGTTGCATAGACTGCACCCCTCAGCTAAGGTCAACAGACATAATATATGCTAATATAAACAGTACCCATATTTCTGAAATTCTCTGAATATTTCTGTTAAATGGCGATACGTTTTCTCACTTCATATAATATCCTACTTCTATATTTCGTTTATAATAATAAAACAATAAATTATATATTAAATTCAGCACTTATTGGAAAGCTCAATAACTACAAATATTTTTCATTCAACTACAGGTCTTTGCAGTTATGACGATACAGTTGCAAATCCAATGACATTATTGGTTCCTTATTATTGTTTAAGGAATTATTTTTTTATGCCATACACAACTGTTTTTAAGAGTGCTTTATAATGTCCTAAAAATAAATACAATATATACATTTCCTTTCTTTAAATGCAAATTAAATTTTATGCTCAGTTTTATTAATATACTTAAAATCCAATACATAAGGCTCCTTTTCCTCATTATTCCAATAAAAATTTACTAGAAAACCAAGAATTTAACACATTTTCTATTCAAATTCTATCATGTTCAGTATTGTGATATTGCAGAGTTGGCACAGCTTGTTATTCTATTTAGAGATGTCCTTTCTAGTGCCATTACTCATTCTTTTTTAAAAAAATATGTGTAAAAGAGCATATACATTTAAAAATTAACGTGCCTAATTTTAATTTGCGTTCGATTTTGTAGAAATATTAAATTTCAAGTAATAAATTAAAATTTGGACAAGGTTGTTATAGGTTATTGGATATCGTTCAAACTTCTTTAGGATTTCTTTTCAAAAAGGTCGAACTAATTTATGAATAAAGTTTAATAGGCTTACCATACACATTATCTAGTCAAAGTATCGACAATTTTGAATTACTTTCAATTGTTTTTACCTTTCGTCTTCAATTATTTTCTTTTTCTTGCATTTTGATATTTCGTTATATTCTGAAAATCATTTGGACATTTACATGCAAATTATTCATTAATGATTTTTTAACGAATATGTATGATATTTTTTTAATAAAGCATGATTCAATACATTTTTTTCTAAGTTTTTTTTTACTTATAATGCAATTTATGAAGTTTCCAACTTAATTTAAAATAACCTTTTCGAAATATAGGCTTTTTATCTCATAAGTATCTGAGATCTGATATGATATTAGGATTCCATAATTTATTTTATTAATAAGATTAATTAAATAAATCCAAAATATGCGAGATATATCAAAAAACAATTCACTGTTTCTATCAATATCTATTAAATAAGTATAAATTAATTTTATTGTTGTTGTTGTTGTCGTGTAACTATTTCTAGACAAGTTTTTGCACTGTAGCTTCTGAGGATAAAGACATCTAAGCAGAAGTCTGACTTCTAGCTCACATGAAGATAAAACAAAAAACTCGTTTGCACAACCCCTATTTACATGGAGGGGGGCTCATTTAAGCCCCTTACAGATAGAACGGAAGGTACAAAACAAGCATGAACAAACCAGGATTCCAAACTAGGACGCCTAGATCACGGAGTTACTTTTAATTCCATATTTTATAATTCACTAGAGTTTTTATAAATTTTTTATTTCCTACAAGTACATTTTTTATCATTTGGTTTCATTGAATGGAAATTGTTGTATCCAAAATATGCGAGTAAAATCAAATGATCAAAATATACTTCTTTTATCATGCGCAACAACGGAATTGCATTGTCTGGGAAAAAACTAATAATAAATTGCACTTATATGCCAAATTTCAAGGCATCTCGGAAGAATCCTAAAAGTATTCTCCTCGGTTCTTTAGATCGAAGAAATACAATTATGGAAAAAAAATCCCAACAACAAGAAAAACTTATTGTACAGTAATGACATTTTCGGAATACATTTGTCTAGGTAACATATTTAATTGATTAAAGTTCCAAGATCACAGGTAGAGCCATTGGCGAGAAGAGCCATTTCAAATGTGAAATATTGGCACATTAGTAACCGGTGTAGACACCAGAATTTTGAATGCAAGCATGCAAACGTGCATGCATTGTGTCGTACAGGTGTCGGATATCAGTTTGTGGGATGGAGTTCCATGCCTGTTGCACTTGGGCGATCAAAGCAGGGACGGTTAATGCTGGTTGTAGATGACACTGGAGTTGTCGTCCAATGATGTTCCATACGTGCTCGATTGGAGAAAGATCTGGTGATCTAGCAGGCCAAGGCAACATGTCGACACTCTGCAGAGCATGATGTGTTACATCAGCGGTATGAGAGCGAGCGTTATCCTGTTGGAAAACCCCCCTTGAATGCTGTTCATGAATGGCAGCACAACAGGTTGTATCACTAGACTGACGTACAAATTTGTAGTCATGGTGCGTGGGATAACCACGAGAGTGCTCCTGCTGTCATACGAAATTGCTCCCCAAACCATAACTCCAGGAGTAGGCCCTGTGTGTCAAGGCCACAGACAGGTCACTAGCAGGCTTTCACCTGGGCACCTTCTAACCAACAAACGGCTATCACTGCGACCAAGGCAGAACCTGCTTTCATCAGAAAACACAACATATCTCCACTCCGTCCTCCAATGAGCTCTAGCTTGACGATACTCACTTCGCAAACGGCAGTGGTTTGGAGACAGTGGAATGCACTGTACATTGCGTCTGGCTCGGAGCTGTCCTTGAAGTAACCAATTTGTAACAGTTCGTTGTGTCACTGTGGTGTCAATTGCAGCTCGAATTTCAGCTGCAGATGCAGTACGATTAGCTGCAGCCATGCGCCGAATACGACGGTCTTCCCTCTCAGTAGTACCACCCTGAACCTGGTCTTCTTGAGGCAGTACCTTCCCTTGACCTCTGCCGCCAATTCTCATGCGCAGTGGATACATTCCTGCCAAGTCTTTCAGCAACATCGCGGAAAGAAAACCCACCTTCTCGTAGCCCTACAACTCGACCTCTTTTAAACTCAGCGAGTTGTTGATAATGGCTTCTTCGTCTTCTCAGAGTCATCCTTGACTAACATTAACCCACTACGTCAAATCTCAACTGTAAGTAACGATCCCGAACCTTACAGCGCTTATTTAAAGCAAACCTCATTTGCATGTTCATAGTGTCGCTACTAGCGCCACACTTACGCGCATAGCTCGAAATTTGAATCGACGTCATCTTTTAGATGTATAAACACGCCTACCAAATTTTGTTTACCTAGCACAGCTCCTTCCTAGTGTTGGGATTTTTTTCCATCAGTGTAAGATATCAAATATAAGAAAGAAAGAAAATAACTAAGGACTCGATAACATGGGCAAATTGATATTAGAGTTGGTGCTGTACTTCGTAAGACAATGAACAAACTTGACCATTTGTCGGTTCCCTTTGCTAAATGATCTGCTTAGTCGAATTAATAATCTCAAATTTAGATTTATATCTTTCTTTTGAGTATTGTATTAGTTCAGAAGAGATAAAGAAATATATCCCGAATTATAAAGAATTATTAAAAGGAATGAATTAATATCACAGATGTTTCGTTGTTGTTCAGCCTAGCAAATGAAGAAATGACAAATATTTATTATTTCATGAAAAATTCGAAAGTGAGAGAAAAGCTGTAAACTAACTCCTTCTTTTTAATACCTTTTTCAAAACTTACTATATGGCAAGATTGTTTTGATACAAAATTATTCGAAAGGAAATTCCGAAAGTAACTGCATGCACACTTTCAAGGAAAGCATTTTTGATGTGAAGGAGATAATTTATTGGGGCAGTATCCTTCTCTTTCTTTTTTTTTTCTTTTAAAACTCAAATACAAAATATTTCTTAATTCTGGAAAAAAAGAATTTTGAGAATTATTTTCAAGAAACTGAGTTTATGATCTAAAGGAGATAATTTACAGAGAGAGTAAGGCTCTAATCTCTTTTGATTTTCGGTCTTTTGATCTGTCCACTTTTGCCTCGTGGTCTTGTTATCTGTCTAAGAAAGAAAGTGTATAAAATTTTGAATAGTTTATATCAGTTACAATAATTTCTGGTGAATATAGAAGTACGTTTGCAAATAATTTATTTTTATTATTAGAGTCAAATAACAATGTAGCTATACCACATGAACATGAGCTTGATAGATGTATTTAACATTTAAACAAAAACTGCCTATTCTAATTTAAAAATAACTAACTTTGTGGATTATTAAATTATCATTCATACAAACAAAAAACAGTCCCCAGGATAAATTATGGATTCAATGTCTTAAACTTCTGAAAAGTATATGCGAATATTTCTTCACAGAAAGATATCCGTTGAAAAACTAAACAATGTTTTTATATATCAATAATTAGTTTCAGAAAAACGCAGCATTTTTTTTACTACAAATTTTAAAAGATTTGCATTGTAAAAATTGTGCAAAGTAGAAATATTTTGTTCTCGCATTAAACGCTGAATATTATAATTGCCTTTTTAATATGAATTTCCAATCATGATATAAAATTATAATTATTAAATTACATAAACTTTTTTTTATTTAATTCATGTACAATAAAAAGCAGGAAACGAAAATATAATAAAGGAAATTTGTTACGAATTATATATTAAGAAATTACAAAAAATAATTTTTCAAAACGCTAATTAATTGCATGTTTTTTAATTAGTGCTGTACCATTGAAGATACAGTTAATTAGCCGTCTCTAAAGATATTTTCATTATCTTAATAAAGAAGATTTATGAGATACTTTTTCGTTTTGCTAATGTTTGAAGCAGAATTTGATTGGAATATCCGTCAGTGATAAGATAATACGTTTTTGAAAGTTGTTGTATTTCTCAAAAATTCTTATTTTATCATTTTAATTATAAGCTCCTTATCATCTTTTAAATTCTCTTCTTTAATTGATTAAAAAATAAGAGTGCTTATGTCAATTTCATTAGAATGTTTTTTATATCATAAAATAATTATTTTCAGAGATTAAATGTTCATTAATATTGAAAGCGATATCATCCAATTATAAAATTCATGCAGCAATTTGGAAAAAACTTTGCATTTAAAATTTTCATCATTATTTTAAGTTGTCTACCTTATAATTCACTTCTGAAATTTTCACTGTTTTATTTATTTTGAAAATAACTAAATGAATAAACTAATTTTCTTTTGTATAATATGTAAGAAAATGTTTTAACAGTAAATCAGCGCATTAAATATGTGAATTTTGCATTCATCTATCCAATTTTAAAAGTATAATTATATATATATATATATATATCTATATGTGTGTGTGTGTGTGTGTGTGTGTGTGTGTGTGTGTGTGTGTGTGTATGTATGTATGTATTTCAAAATTTCATTCACTAAGTAAATTTTTATAAATTTACAAATTTTTAAAATAATATGAATAAAGTGCTTTTTATTCATTCACTCAAGTAGAAATATAATTTTTAAAAAAATTTACTGTGGATGACACTTAATGTTAATAGAGATTATTGAATGTTAATTAATTAATTAAATTAATTTCAATACTTTAAATAGAGTTTTAGTAATGAAAAATGTAGTCAACGGGTAGTAGCTAATTGGATAAAATGGATTTCAGTATTTTTTTTCATTCTGTCATATGTTTACACATGTTTGTATTAACTGTAATTATTTAATAAAAAGTGTCTAAAATATAAAAAAAATGTTGATCTAAGTAGTAATTGCATTTTTTTATATATGTATTACTTATTTTCTAGTTTTCCATCTGATTATTTTTATAATTCTTTTTGAAGTATAAAGACAATGTGTAATAAAATACAGGCCAAAGATATTTTTTGCTCATTTTTAATTATATTTAATTATTTTTAATTTTCACTAATTTTTTTTAATATTAGCAAATAAGTTGTGTGTTTATTGAAAGGAAGCAATTCTAAAGCCTTTATTTTTAGAAAAATAAAATAGTCACGAAAAGATCTTTGCAAAATATTAATATAATTAAAATGGGGAGACGTTTTGTGGAAAAATACAGAATTGGAAGAAAAACACGATCAAACGTCATAACAAAAATAGGTTTTAGTAAGATTTTTATTTTTAATTTTGAATATTTTTATTTACAATTGAATAGAGATTGTTAAACATTTAGAATATGAATAACATATTTCTAACTTTAAAAAAAAATTTATCCAGTAAATATATTTTATATTAATTTGCAATCTTTTTTTACTTTTAAATGCAAACTGTTTAGAAATATGAGAAAAAGTTAATTAAGAATTAGTTCATTTAAGCATGAAGTATAAATATTTGGAAATGCAGAAAACATATGGTTATTTCTACAATCATGTTTACTAATTTCCGAAAGGTCGAAAAAAAACTCCTTAGGTTATTTTATTCATATATGGTTTTCTAATACATAAAAATGTTTAAGCTTACAAAATGTGTTTATTGATATATAATGATATCTGGTGTAAAAATCCATGTTGCAACGAAAATAATTCCAGGAATAAAATAACCTAGATAAAAGATAACGATGGTTTGATTTTAGAAAAATAAGAAACAATGGCATTAAACACATCTGATGTGCACACACAAAAAAAGTACTTTCAGAAAAGAACATAGCTCTAAACGACAGATAATGAAGATGATACTGCAAACAGAATTAACTATTCGTCATAGGGGTTAACATTTTTTTTAATACTTCCCCAGCACAATGAATTTTCTTGAAACTTTTTCGACTCTTAGCTTCGAATAAAAATATCTTCATAATTTTTGTATTTCCAAGGATCTTCACCACAGTACTGTCATTAAATTTTCATCATGTATGTCATGGTGTAACAGAGACATTGATATCTTATCCTTTATGAATATCTATGGGCTTATCTTTTTAATGATGGTACAAATGTTTTAAGAAAGCATCATTATAGGCAATAATGTGAAATGAAGTAAACATATAAATATTACATTATTGATTATAATATTTAATGTGCAAATAACACAAATGGTTTAAAGTTTCTTAAAATTTTATGAGAGTCAGAACATTCTATTTCCAAGAATATTGTCATATAGATAAAACTCAAGACCACACACGAAGTATAGTTAAAACAATTTATTAACTGAACTCTGAAGTGAGAGATCTTTGGCTTTTATACCAGCAGGGGAAGTTCCAAAACACTTATCTGGGGGCAGAAAGAATAATACAGAGCACTTATTTGGTAAATTAAAAAAAATCTCTTGTAACACGAAATAAATAAGAAACAAATGAATAAAAAATATGTTGCCAAATTTTGAAAAATGTGAACAAGCATCCGGATTTCGAACTCATGATCTCTTGACAACGAGACCACTGTTATAACCATTTGGTTATGGAGAGTCGATCATTGCTTTTTCAATGCAGCAATATTTACTTATTGCGAAAGCGTTAAAACATAACTCATTTATCCTGAGAAATCCAATTTTTTTATATTATTTCAGCCATATTCTTGTCTTATGTGTTAAACTGAGAGTTTACAATATACATTTAATCTTATTTAGACTTTTGTTTTATCAGAGCATATATCATTTCAAATAAATATAAAAAAATAAACATGCATTTGTCGAAAATAAATGATAGAATACAGATGATATAGTGAATAGATCCTGATAATATGTATTTTTTTATTTTGTAGTTGATCCTAGTCGCAATCGAAGCATATAACTAGTTGCGGAGAATATTCTCAAAAGCCGGATGGTAATAAAAACCTCTTAGATAGCATAATATTCCGCCAGACGAAAATTGAAGATTGAAAATAGACTTTTAGTAAATCATTCAGGTATCAGGAAGAAAAATATTTTGAAATATTGCGTTCTCTATAGAATTGCAAAAGTTGAAATTCAGCTGGTAAGAATTACTGGAATATTCAGATATCTTTTGCATAGGATTTTGACAAACGATATTTCTTGTGGAATACTTTCGAAATATTTTCTTCATTTTTAAAAGACAAGAATCGATGCATATGCGTTAATGTAAAATATTTAAACTGAATGCATATATTTGAAAGAGTTTTGGTCTCATTTTTAACATGATAAATTCAAAATAGTTGCAACATAAAACTTGGCTATATTATCTTCAAAAAAGTAATAGGAAATAAAAAGAAATAGTGCAATACAAATAGAGGCTTGATTTTTCTTTTTTGCAAAAGTTCAATGTACTCTCTAAGCCGTTTTTTCCAGGAGAATTGTGTGAAATTTTTTTCTGTAAAGCACTTTAAATGCAAATTATTTATAGTTATTTTCCAACAAAATATGATTTTTAAATTTGATAGAGATAAAACCACACTCTTTTAGTTTTATCTTTTAATTTTTATATACAGTTTCAAAGCATCAACCAATTACCTTTGCTTTTAGTTTCATTAAGAATGCATACTCAATCTTAAACTGAATTGATAATTTGCTAGATGAATCAAAACATATTCATAAAATAGAAATAAAAAGAAGAAGAATTCAAAATTAAATTATTGGCAGAAAATGTTTCATATTTTTTCTTATATCCTGGAAAACTCCTTCTTACTAAATGAATTGAAACACAGTAATAAAATCGATGTGAAAAGGAAAATAATTCAGTATTAAATTATTTACAGACATTTTTTCGTATTCCTTCTAATATCTTGTAAAACTGCTTCTTATTGATTCTATAAAAATTAAGTACTCTAAAGTAAGTATGATAAAATACTTTACAATACAATTATAAAATACAATTTTTTTCAAAAATATCATAAATACTTTTTATATATCCAATCATAAAGGAGATAATATCATAAAGAATGGAGATTCATCAGCAGTAAAAGAATATAATTGTTTCACATTCTTGAAATTAAATCTTATCAAAATTACATTGAAACTTTAGTAAAATCCTTGGCTCAAAAGTTTCATTTTGAACCCATTCTGAGTTTTAAAATTGAAAATCTGAATGAAAATTAGTTGCATAAAAGAAAAATAAATTAGATTTAAAATTATCATGAAATGAATATAATCTTTTTTAATAATAAGAATTTTTTTATATAAAATTTCAACATTGTGATCCATCATTGGTATACTTAGACTTGAATTAAAAATACATTATATTTGAAAGAAGATTTATAGATGTTTTATGAGTATTCGATTGTCCACTGTGAATACTTTTGATTTTATTTTTCAATAGAATAAAATAAGAACATTTCATATTCCTGCTGTATCATTTTAAAGGAATTCATAATAGCAAAAATTCTTTTTGGAAAGGAAACCACGGCACATTCCCATTAAAATAATGATAGTAAATGACAAATGATATTTCCATGTCCAAGGGAACGAAATGAATGTTTCCAACTAGGTCAAAGTTATATTTCTTGAAGAAAGGAAAATGCTTATTGCCCTTGGATTGAATTCAAATAGATGGTAGAGAAATTTGAATTCTGAATGAAATAAGGGGATAACAATGCTTTTGCCCTATGTTTTATGAAGACGATTGTTTCCAGATATATTTATTCGATTTATTGATTGTAAATATAAATTTGATATGAGTACTTTTCTTTTGTAACGAACTTAACATAAATGGCAAAGAAATAATTTCAAAAACATGAAAGAACAAACTTAATGAGGTTTTTTTAACATATTTATAATTATTTGGAAGTACCATAGAATTATAATTATATAATTAAATGCATGTTCACTGGTTTTCAAAATGATAAGAATTATCACGAATATTATAAATGATAAGAATTATCATGAATATATATTTAATTCTAACGAAAGTTACTGGATGAAGTTTAAAATGAAAGATATTTACATATATCAATATAAAAATTTAATAAATTCAGACGTCATAATATATTTACTGTCATAAGAGTATCAAACTTTAAAATTAAGCGTAGATTGATCGGAGCAATAAGTACAGTTACTTTACCTTTACATGGTTAATTTACTTAAGAAATTGGCCATTTTATGAGTGTCCAGGGCTGTAAATTCCATTACTCCAGTATCATTATTTTAAAGTTGTGAATGTTTCTGAGAATAGGAAGCGGAATTTTTATGGCCTATAGTTATTGGGCATAGCGAGGATAGTACTTACAATTTTATGGTTCGCAGCCAGATAGCGTGACCACAAGACAAAAGTGATCCCTCACTCTTGAAGGTGTTATCTGTCTTATAAAGCTTCCATTACAATACTCCACCTCCAGTTAGTCTGAGGTGAAACAGAGAGATAACTATTTTCTTGTGGTCATGTTATCTGACTACGAACCCTAAGGTTGCAAATTGGAGCCTCTCTATCACCAATCGCAACATTGGTTACCCGCCGACGAATAAAACGCAAACTTCGTGCAGCTGTTGTGGTGACATAAGTCCAAAAAATATAAATAAATAAACAGTGGATAAGTAATCAGCCAATAAATAAATAAAACGGCCGATAAATAACCAGCCAGTAAAGAAATGAAAAGGGCGATAAATATTCAAAAAATAAAAAAATATAGAGAGATAAACAATCAGCCAAAAATAATGGGTAAGAAGCATTAAAACTCAATAGCCAGTAAGGTCATCACTAACAGCAACAACAAAATATCATACACCTCACCTCTCACAGGAGATGGAGTATTGTAGTGGAAGCTTTATAAGTCATATAACAATCTCAATACCAAGTAATAAGTTTTGTCTTGTGATCATGCTAAAACGCTGCGAGCTCGATCTTCTACTATCACAACCTTTCTAATGACACATTTTCACGGGGCTAAGATTGAAAAATCGGGATGTCGAAGCATAAACCATCGAATTTTTTTCACATTTCCATAATTTACCAATCAACGAGGCGTATTTGAAATGCCATTCTTTACTTTGAAAATGATATTTTGCCGAAATGAAGATGAATTATAACCATCTTCTCAAGCATGAAATCCTCTGGCTAACTGTACAGAGTGTAAGTCGTCCAAGAGGTCATGCTTACCAATTGGTTTACTCTCCGATTCCCGGAAAGCATTGGTAATGTGGCTCACAGCTGTCCGTAGTTTTTCAGAAAGAACAAGTGATATTGCGACAGTAATTACTGTCTCTAAAAGAAAGATTTAGCGTTAAAAATCACTGAAATCTCATTCCTGTATTTGAAAGTTATCATTGTCTCATAAACGAGTCTTCATGCATCAGAACTTATTTAAGCTGGTTCAGATTACATCAATACTAAATCAAGGTGAATGGGATATTGTTCTAACCACTTACATGATAAGTCATATTGCTGACTATCCGACCAACCAGAAGGAACACCATAAAATTACTAAATAACCGGACCACCGCTATAGCAACACTGGCGAGGAATGTGGTTGATTCCTAAGAGCCATCACCGGCTCAGACATAACCTTCCCCCTTGGAAGTACATCCCATCAAAGATGGGAGTTTTATCCTCTACCTTTTGTGTAAATACCAGGTTGGTGAGATTCAAAAACCATGACGGAAGCATCTCATCCTCAATTACGAGATTCCTCCCAAGGTTTCTACTTATATGATAAATTCGTATTCAGCTGAACTACTGATTCTTGATCTTCAATTCTTCTACAGAGAATATTATATATTTAATATTTCGGAAAACTATACACAAAAGCGAAAGAGATTTATATTTGGTTTCTAAATCACTGAATTCATATATTTGGCAAATGGATATGAATTTTCTATGGATATTGAAAGAAAAGAAACTAAGCTAGGTGAAATATGTTCAAATGTTCAAAGATATAACAGAATGTTAGTTCATTTTTGAAGACACTGTTGGAATCGAAATAATCATTATATGGCAACAGATTTCATATTTTGAGGACATTTTAGGGAGAACAATTACGAATTATTAAAGCCCCAAGAAAATGTTTCAGAAAGAATGTGTTATAGTAATAATATTCTAGATAATTTAAAGTAATTGTTGAAGTTGCTAAGGCTATATAAGCTTAAGAGTGGGCGCTATCCATTATGATCTGATTATATTTGTTTAACTATTGTATGACATTTGTCTTAGTATACACTGAAGTGACAAAAGTCATGGGATGACTGTTAATATCGTGTCGGTCCTCCTTTTGCCCGGCGAAGTGCAACTACTCGACGTGTCATGGAGTCCACAAGTCGTTGGAAGTCCTCTGCAGGAATATTGAGTCCTGCTGTCTGTATAGACGTCCATAATTGTGAAAGTGTGGATGGTGCAGGAGTTTGGGCACGAACGGACCTTTCGATGATGTCCCATAAATGCTCGATGGAATTCATATCGGGCGATCTAGGTGTCCAGATCATGCGCTGGAATTGTCCGGAATGTTCTTCAAACCAATCGCGAACAGTTCTGGCCCGGTGACTTGGCGCATTGTCATCCATAAAAATCCCATCGTTGTGTGGGTACGTGAAGTCCATGAATGGCTGCAAGTGTCTGCAAGCAGCTGAACATAACCATTTCCAGTCAATGATCGGTTCAGTTGCACCAGAGGGTCGAGTCCATGCCATGTAAAAACAGCCCACACCATTATGCAGCCACCACCAGCTTGAACAGTGCCTTGCTGACAGTTTGGGTCCATGGCTTCGTGGGTCTGCGCCACACTCGAACTCTACCATCAGCTCGTAACAAATGAAATCGTGACTCATCTGACCACGCCATGGTTTTTCACTGGTCTAGGGACCATTCGATATGCTCACGAGCCCAGGAGAGTCGCTGCAGGCGATGTCGTGCTGTCAGTAAAGGTACTCGAGTCGGTCTTCTGCTGTCATAGCCCAAGGAAGACAAATTTTGCCGCACAGTCCTATCGGACACGTCCCTCGTACGTCCCACATTGATTCCTGCACTTATTTGACGAAGTGTGGAGTGTCTATTAACATTGACCATTCTACACAGACGTCGCCCACAGCGCTGTCCATGATGGGATGTGATGCCTGAAATTTCATACTCTCGGCACACTCTTGATACTGTGGATCTCGGAATGTTGAATTCACTAACGATATCCGCAATGGAATGACCCATGCGTCTAACTCCAACTAACATACCACGTTCAAAGTCTGTTAATTCTCGTCGTGCCGCCATAAATCACGAAAAACCTGTTCACATGAATAACTTGAACACAAATGAAAGCTCTGGAAAACGAACTGCGCATTTATACTTTTTCGCTGCGATACTACTGCCATCTGTATATTTGCATATTGCTATCCCATGACTTTTGTCACTTCAGTGTAAGTTAAAAGGGATTGGAAATTTTGTTTTGATGAAAAAACTCTGTTCTGCAATTACAATGGTTATCAATTAAAATTTCCGTTCAGTTAATTTGGGGCATATTTGTATAAAAATTGTGTTTTCACATTTTATTCCAATTATTAACAAGATATGCCACTAAGTTGCCACAATTGCTTTTCAATTACAAATAGGTCTTAAAGAAGAATTCAATGAAATTTAAAATACAATTTAAATGTTCAAAATTTTATTCTATCAATTGAACTTATCATTCACTTTCATATAATGACTTAATAAATCGATTTAAAAAATGATATTATTCGTTTCATAGTCAAATGCTTCTATTATTCATATATTTATAAACATTCACTTATCAAGCTGTAGGTACAAAATAAATAAAAAAATCGTTTGACTGAAAATGATATTAGTTACTTTAATTGCATATTTTAAATTTATGAATTCCAGAAAAATGTGTATTAACAAAATAAATTTAATGAATAAAACACATATCATAAAATAATTCTTTGTCAACAATATGCTTCAAATATCTCCTGTCTGTTCTCAATTATGAAACTTAACTTAATTGTTCTTACATTTATTGCAAAATGACAAAAGCAAGCATTTTACATTTACTACTACAATTTATGAAAAGAATATTTTTTTAAGAAAATTAATAACATTAAACCAAATATAGAAGAAAAAAAATAATTTTAAAGATTTTCTAATAAATTGATTAATGTCTCTTTTTGGAAATACGTTAATTTTGGGATATATATATATATAATTGTTTCTTTTGAAGGCCTAGATGTAAAACATTTATAGTGTTGTATGCATTGGATGATAACATCATTTTAGTTTCAAAATTTTTAGTAATTAATAATCTTTTAAACCTTCAATTTGCATAAATTCATATTACTCCTTTCTCAAATACTTTTTCTAAAATGAAAGCAATCTTGATTTGTGCATCCCATCTGAATTTCACTTCGACAATAAAAAATACTATCACAAAAAATATTGTAAACATTTTAATAGTTTTTTTTAAATTATTTATTTCAATAAGTAATTTAAAATATTTAACTAATTTGCAGCAAATAAGCAACTATTATTGTGAATTTTTTATATTTTAAGGTAAAGTCCTGAATAATATTTTAATGTAGTATTTATTTAATAATATTAAAGAATATACTTTTTTTGTTGAATATAAAGAATCATATTTTACTATAACATTTATTATAATATAAAAGAATTACGGTTTAACGTTTCTTAATGTAAAAATTCTTTAAAATGTTATTTCTCTAGCGCATCCTTCCAAATTTGAAAGTTTACTTATGATAAATTTGTACGCCAAGTGATTTAGATTATAGGAGGCCAACAGAGACATTGATAGACACTTAAGGGTATATTTATGTTTCCTCTGAAAAAACAAGAAATAAAGGCATATTTTGAATGATAATTAATAATAAATATATGTAATTACTTTTACTGTAATTTTAATGTAATATAAAATAATTGTGGTTCACCATTCATCAACACATAATAGGAGTTTACCAAAATTTCCCTTGATTTTTTTATTAAATAAAATTACTTAATTAAATCAAGAAATCAAATTATTTCTCAGAGAAGTAAATCACCAAATTTCAAAGTTTATCTATGGCAAATTCGGTAGTTCTAGGTTAGCGGCTTAGCCTATAGAAGACCAACAAAGGCATTTACAGATACATAAGGATATATTTATATTTCATTTGAAAAAATCAAGCAACAAAGAATTTTTGCAAACTATTGGATAAAAATTAGGAATAACAATTACCTTTCTGATCTTATCACTGCTAATAAGATCTCAGATAATATTTATCTTGTAATAAATGCCTTCGAATAATTTCTTGTAACATCTTCAATAAAGCTACACGTATTCATAAATTAAATCAACAACTTATCTTCATTTTATCTTTTAAATTTATTTCAAAATAATTATATTTGTATAAAAGTATTTTTGAAAATTATATGTTTGATAAAAAAATAATCAGTGCTTTGAAAAATAAAAATAAAAATTCATCAAAAACGTATATGCATTATTTATTACATACTAGCACAGCCCATGGCATAACATCCAAGTGAAAAAAATTAGCTTTAATCTTGTCTAATCTTGGCACGATATGACATGGGCATGTCATGATGCCTTTTGATAAATCTTTCTATTTTAAAGCTGACACTAAATGGACATATTTTAGAAAATTTGCCTATTGAAAACGAAGCATCATTTCACTAATCCACTTATGAAAAGAAATTTAAGGTGGAATATTCGTTTTTGATTTGCACATCAGAAATATTTGCTTTTTCACTTCCTCTCCTCTGTATCAAATCTTAACATCTGTCTCTGGCAGCAAATAGGCGAACACTTGTCACCTCATAAAATTCCTTCCGTCTCTGTAATTCAATTGCAGTACGATTTAAAGAGAGACCAATAGTTTGCTCAGCATAAGACCCTCCATCCAAAAGTGGCCATTTTCCTTCTGACATTTGCTAACCGAACATTTATTTCCTCTACATTTTCGTTATTACGCAATATTCGAAGCGTTTTAGCATTTAATGTGCTATGGCCAAGGTTCGATCTCTTTTGGGGGAAAAATGAGTTTTTAATCTCTAATTAAAACCGGGCTTAAAGCATCCATGGCATTCATGGATCTTACTGTCTGCTCATGCGCATTTTGAAGCATGCGCACCTGCGCGGAAAAGTGCAAAACTGTTTCACGCATGCATGATTCATTGTAGGTAAATAATTAAAATCGCAAGTATGAAACTAGTTTTTTTTTAAATTTTGATATAACTTCATTATACTAAACCCTCCCCCAATAAATGCTTTAGAAAATGTTTTAAATATCTGCAAAATGAATTAAATATTTCTCAGGTTTTTCACTTTCAAATATACAGACACTTTCAGGAGACATTATTTAAACTATGCATAGATAATCATTTGCTACTAACCCACTTCGATAAGAAATGTGGAACAAATTTTATTTCCAAATTTTGACAATATATGCATAACCTTCTTACGCTAGTAGAAGTTACAAATAATTATACTGCCAAAAAAATCTAAAAGAGTAACCATAGCAACAATTTTTTCCAAAACCATTCTTAAAATCAGAGGTGCTGATAAATCTATTCGGGCTATTAGCATTAAGCCCAAGTACTTTTCTACAGAACTGCTTTATTACAACGAATGTGCAGCTGAATCAACTCGTATCTGTTTACAGAGGAAGACAAATATTAGCGGAAGTGTGACTAGAATACTGATAAGCTTCTGCTAATGTGCAAAAAAAAAAAATCTCGGAATTAGATAAAGATTTATACCAATGAATCAATTACCTTATTATTGCATTTTTATAACAGAAGTTAGATAAAGTATTTTTTGGTACCATGTTCTCTCTCTCATTTCATCTGCTAAAAGACTTTGCAGATGAAATTTAAGTTTTCATTGAAATGCTGAACCTTTAGTGCTTTTCCAAAATAAAGTATTTCTTTATTTAAGATAACTATAATAAAGATACTATAATATTCTAATATTCAAGAACATAACGAAGAACAAAATATCAATAATATAAAACTTTCGAATCGTTGTTATTTAGAGATCTCTATGCTAAAGATGTTGGAGATGAAATTTAAAAATTTATTGAAATGCTTCTTTCGAAAATAAGATATATATTCAAATGAGATTAGCCGTAAAGAAGATATTATTATAGCCTGATGTTCAAGAACATATTGAATGACAAACTATAAATACCATACATATGTTAAATCGTGGCTGTTTGAAATTTTCAGCAATTATTAAAAGACAAAAGGATTATTTCACATTTTTTTCACTTTATTCGTGGAACATGAAAGAAAAAAAATACAGGATACTTTAAGATTATGCTACATCCATTATGACGGGGAGAGGATTGAAAAAAATGAATCCAGCAGAAGATTTTATAAGAGAATACCTTCAAACAAGAAATTCAAACATGGAAATTTTTTTCCTGCTAGAGACTTTCGCTCAAGCATTAACACCACTTGACCTGAAAACCTAAAGAATCCATTATTAAATGGCAGGCCTTTCAGAGAAAAAAAATACTATTTCCTTTGAATTTCTTGCCAGAAAGGATCCTTAATAAAGTTTTCATAAATGTTTTATTTATTTGTTCAATTTCTTCCCCTCTTATTATAATCTTCAAGTTTTTTTTATTTAAAGTAATCTTTGTATAAAGTGTAAAAATTAAAATAAAATAATTTCTATTTTTAATAAATTGTGTATAATCAGTTTTGTTCTCTGGTTTTATAGTATTTACGAGCTATTGACATTGTTTTTCCTAACGAAATTCTCCAACGATTTAAGTTACTTTAATACCAACTTTTTTCTATATATTTAGTTTTAGATTTAATTATTTTTGGACATTTCTTCTTTACTTTATGCCTATATATATCTATAAATTGTAAATGATATGAAGAAAAAAATAATGTATCTGAAAGTAAAAGAATAAAATGAAAAACAGAGCTCATTATCATGCATAAGTAGTTAATACAATGCTTTCCTATCATTTCATAATATTTCAAAAAGACTACTATTGAAGAAAAAGAGATTAACCCTTAACTGGGAAGGTGAAATATGTGGACTTAACTGGGGAGATGCAACCTATGAGACCACATTTCATTTACATTCATATTATATATTCTAATGAATGTATTAGTAAGAAAAACTGCAAATATATTTTTCTTGATGAATAGATATGTTTTAGAAATTTTCCAAAATAAATTATCATCGAAAAAAAATTCGTTGGAACGTGCAATTTCTTTCCAAATTTGTTACAATAAACAATATTCTTTAAGAAAGATATTACTTTAAATTACCTTATTATTTCTTAAATTACATGCTTTTTTTCAAGCATACAAAGGTATCTAGAAAACAATGCAATGTAAAATTCAACAATTATATGAAAAATAAAAATTGATAATAGGTAAAACTGGCCCTTTTTCTATCTGCTTGTTTGAGTTTATTTACCTTTTTGACCGGTTTTCTAGGGCATAATTAATATACCATATAAATATAGAACTAGTGTTAAAAAATACTATACATTCTGCCAGCATTTCTCTTGGTATATTAACATAATTTATAAATTTCTCAAAATACATTATCACTAGAAAAATTATGTTTAAGTACACATAAAATAATCAGTTGAATGCGAACTCTCATTTCCAGTATTTACAATGTAGTAACTTCGTAGAAGTAGCAATCTATTTTCAAGTAAAATATATTAAAGAATCTTTCTCTATGCGTATATGAAAAGAAAATTGATTTTTGCTTTTAATAATATCTAAAGAAATAATTAACAGTTGCGCTATAAAATTTGCGTGTTTCATTTATAGTTCATTTATAAGAGGAGTATTTAGATTTCAAGCTGATGAGTTGCTCAGATTTCAAACGTATTCGTGATGACAATATCAAGAAATTTCAATTCTTGCCATTGAAGCATTTGGTCTAAATAAAAAGAAAATTATTTAAATTCCTCCGAAACAATATCACAGATAAAAAAAAGGAAAAGTATTGGTGATGTCAATTTATCTTAACACCACTTCGCACCTCCGTTTCTAAATCTGTTGTGGCCCGTTTCTGGTTTGGTATAGATGTAGGTTCACTTATTTTAAAAATAATACACATCATTCTATTTGAAAAGCACTAGCAAATGACAAAATATGAAATACATACTATAAGAAATTATTAAAACTAGAATGAAAAATATTTGGAATGCAATAAAACTGGATAAATGAACAATATAATGTACAGTATGAGTACAAATATAAAGGGAATTTAAATATTAGTTACTTAAATGGGGGTATAAACAATAAATTATGAATAAATTGGATGAAGTATTAATTAGAAATACACCTTCCATTTTATTCATAATTAATTGTCCTATTAACCCTATTAATTTTTGTCCTAATAAACTAGTCGGGTTAATTTAACTCAAGCACTTTAACTTGATCATGTAGAAATCTAATGAAATGTAGAAATGCATTTTTTATTATGGATTATTTATTTTTTAATATTAACTCGTTTGTATCAAATACTTTCTAGTGATAATGATTTCCTACTGTTCAGTTATACATATATCAATATGAAAAATATCGGTGTTGGCATATCAAAGTATCTCGAGGATTGTCGTTGAAACATTTGGCTTAAAAAAAGAAAATTTAATGAATTAGATTTCCTGCCAATCATTTGCACATACTCTAAAAGAAAAAGTATAGGTGATGGTAATATCAAAGAATTTCTATTGTTGCTAAAAAACATTTGACATAAAAAAAGATATAATACGATGAGAGATTCCTGCCATGTGATTCAAAGAAAGATTGCAAAAAGAGGAGAAAAATTGAGGTGATGGATAGCAAGGGAAAGCGTTAACGATAATAATTGAGAAAGCTGCAATGATAATGTTTTATTAAATCCAATTTATGTTATAATAATTATATCTGACAAATTATTAATGGCATATTTGAATTATTATCCTTCCTTGAATTCCAGTAACATACGCCATTTTATGTTAATTTTTAGAAAAAAATTAGAAAGCAATGTTTATTGACTGCAGTGAGGGAAGAATTGTGTAACAACATAAAGAAGAGTTAGATAAATTCATAATGATAAAAAAAAAACTTTTCATTATAGTTTTGTTTATTTTTTTAAAGTTCCTTAGATAATTTTTCTGCATTGTTTTTTGTGTATATTGAATATTCTTTGACTTTATTGCATAATATAGCATAATCATAACAAAATTTTTAAAAGTAAAAAAATAATATCTTGCTTTCAAATAATATCAAGATGTATAAGACGTAAATTTCCAAATCCTTATTATTCTCTGCAAATATTGTTTAGTTTTCTTTAAAATTGTTTAATTAAATTTAATATTAAAATTTCAAAACTAGTATTAGAAAAAAAAAGAATATTTCAACAATTACAATCCATAAAAATTACTAGATTAAAACACTAATTGAGGTGAAATGCAGTTTATTTAAGCTGAAATCATCTTAGAATATGAGTTAGAATTAATATATATTATCACGTAAGTATATTATCTACTGATTTCTACCATGAATATTTATTTTATATGTATTTTATAAATTCATAACTTAATATTTATTATTCACTATAAAAATTTAGGGTAATTAAATAATGACTTGAATTTATTATCGATTTATCTAATATATTTTTTTTCTTTTCAAAATGCTCACTATCGTGATAACTGTCATTTTCAGAAATGATTTTATTTTCATTACACTCGTCAACTTTCAGAATTTAAAGCCAAACTTGTTAAGTAGACATTAGAAAGTTTAAGTATTGCAATCTAATTTTGTCATGCTCAAATGAATAAAATTTCGAAAAGAAATATGAATATTTTAGTAGGCAAGAAAAATTTATTTTATCATATCTTGTAAATATTATAATATCTGTCGATAAATCCACAGCCAGATGCTCAAAAGTCAGCTATCAATAAAACATAACATATGAGAAATGCGTTGGAAATCACAAGAAATAAAAGAAATTTATGATGCCGAAAACCGAATAGGAAATATGTGAATGATGTTATCCATAATAAAATTATGAAATCCGAATTTTTTATTTCCCTCAACAATGTAAAAGTCTTCTTCTACAAACACTGAACACATTTCTTTCGCATTACATATTTTATGAATCTCCCTTTCAAATTCCAGGAAGTGATGGATCTCCCCGAAATTCGGGAAACATTAAAAAAAATCGCAAAAGAAATTTCCTATTCAATATTTTAAAAAGAAAGTAAATTTTATTCGAGGAAAGAAGCAAGAACAGTCAAATAGAGACACATCAAATTTTGGCAACCAATTCACAACTTAAAAATTGATGACAGAATTGCAGCAATTTAATACATTTTAGTGCAGATTCTGTTTGTTCCATAATTCCCATTTTGGGTCTTCTTTTACAAACCCCCTTTGGGTCCTTTTTTTCCTCGGGGGCAGTTCGAAATGAGAATTAGATACTTCCGGCATGAAGGTAAGATCTTGTTACCCTGGAGCGTATCCGAAAAAGTGGGGTCTGGCTCCTCCCATCGATGACGGGACCAACTGCCTTAACGAAGGATTGTACTGTGGCCGGTGATGGCCCTTAGAACACACCCGGACACTCATTGTTACTGTTGAGGCTGTTTATCATTGAGTAGTTATTATCCATGTGCCTTCAGGACAAGGCGGAGAGTCAATGATGTGACTTTACTACTAAACATCAAAGTAGAAATAAAATATACAAAATTGCCTGTGACTTCTGTGCATACGTCTCAGAAAATATGTAATGATATCATCAGCAACATTCCATGGGTCTGTTACGGTAAATGGGATAAATCCACTGATCATTCAAAATCTACAGTTTATTTTATTTGTCATAACAGCTTTGTTGAAGACAGTAATTTCAATTTTTCCAGTTATTTAAAGTGGAATTAATTCTGTTTTTTGAAATTTATATCCTTTATTTTGACAAATTTTTTGCATAAAGATAATTAAAACACCTTTAAATTAGTAGATCTAAGAAATATAATAGTGAAATTTTTTATAATTAAACAAATGATTAATATATTATATTTTTTTCAGATAGTAGACATTGATTGATATTAAAATTAATTCCTTACCCTGTAAAGATTCGTGAAAATAACACGCTTTGAGCTGTCATTCTTTCTATTTGTAAAATGTGTGTATTATTAAATGTTGTTCAAGCTGTAAACTAATCACATATATGTTATTGCGAAACATTGAAATTAAAGATTGAGGGCGTTCATCAGTAATTGTTAGCATTATCTTTTGCTGAATATTGAATGCTCACATTCATCAGAAAATGCCAATGATTGATAGAATCTGTACTTATATGGCAATATATAAAGTGTGTTGGAGAATTCGTCTGACATATTCGAAGGGGTGATAGCAGGCATCAAGAAGATTAAGAGTCATTATACAACATGGTATCCCAAATGAAGTTTAATTAATGAAAATCACATAACTATCGACAGTAGGAAAACTTTTGGAAATTGTAAAAAAATAATAATAAAAAAATAATGGTTCTTCAACTATGAATTTTTTGAAGTAAAATCCCACTCTTAAAAGATTTTTTTAATGCTTGTAACATGCTGGTTTGATGATCTAGGGATTCTAAATTACCGAAAACGAAAAACTAGTTTAGAACTATATATTTGAAAAAAATAATAAAAGTTGATGAAAAACAAAATTTTGAAAATGTTGGGAATTTTATAGCTCTATAATTTGATATAAGCTTGTAGGGTGAGAACTGAGGACTTTTAAATATATTTAAGAAAAACTAAAATGTGAAACAAAAAACATCACTGAATCATCAGTACCGATGTTCACAGATAACGTTGCCAAATTCGTAAAAGACTACGATTTAAACACCA
>JAPMOQ010013279.1:2488699-2500828 GCA_026543055.1 Argiope trifasciata
CTACGATTTAAACGCCATTTGCTATTTTTTATTAATTTTCTACAGTTTCCAACAGTTTCTCTATAGTATAATGATTCTTATGATGTCTACTATCTTGTCGGCAACATCCTATTTATATATGATGGAGAAAAATGTTTCATTTCCATGATTTAATAAGTATAACATCTTCATTATTAATAAAAAATAATGTGCTTGTAAGAAACATTAAACAGCAAAGAATTTGATATACAGCTAATTGATTTAAAAAATAATTTAATGGATAGAAAAAACAAACCAAAAGAGAATTTCAGATGTTCGTTCAATTTTAAATTAATTGAAACTAAAGGAGTTATATGAAAGTGAAATCATGCCTAATTTTTTTTCTGTTTATTATCTGTACATGGCTTTAAAAGCAAATATATATATATACATATATATAGTTTTTTTTTACTCATATAAGAGTGGCTTTTCCGAATTTTATAAATTTATATTTGGAAAATTTAAATAATAAATTTTATTTTTATTGCTGCTCCTATTGTTCTATTTTGCATTTCATTGGAGATTTTTTTCCATTCATACATTCTAAACAATAAATAGCTTGTAAATCATTTTCGAAGTTCATATAATTAAATGAAATTGCAGTGAAAATTTTTGAAGTGTGTAATTATAAGTCAGACTGAAGAGACCGTCACTTTTTTATAGTGTTGTAGTGCCATAAATTTGGTTCTAATTCTATATTTCCTTTGCTTTGCAATCAGAGCAAGAGTAAGGCTATTAAGTTTACGCTGGCTTAATGTCTATCAGAATTTAATATTTAAAAATACCTCACTGAGTTCACTGAGCTAATAATGGGCATCATGATAATTAATCTAACGTGAATTTCGTTATAGTTAAGTGAAGCTGAGATGTATCTTTATGTGTTTACAAGTCTGTAATATGTAATAACACTGTCTGATACTGTATTTTATCTAAGCATAGATTGTTGTATACAGAACTCACAATAATAAATAAAAACATTTTAATCTTTACTCTATAGAGACTGTTTAATTTTTAAACATTATGCTTCCTTTTATTCCAATAATTTTAAATGATATATTTTATGTTTTGAGCAATTCATCTTTTATTAACTTTGCCTAAGTTAATTTTCCACTTATATATGTAAAAGCCCCAGTGACAGTATATACAGCTACAATGATATTAAAAGCAAACAACAATTATATTAAAGAAAACAGTAGATATAAAAAGATGTCGATAAAGTCTCTGCGGTTTTTGAAATATTATTATACTAATGTTGAAATAATAAAATTATTACCAATGTTTGGAAAAACATATTTAAATTTAATTAACGTTCAGAGATCATTATTTTATTGTTGTTTTTCACTTTGCAAGGTTTTTTCCCCATCACTCAGAATAAAATAACTTAAAATTAAACTGAAGATTATTTTATCCGTTTCCATTTTGTACTTTGAAAATTTACAAGCTTAATATTCAAAATCTTGGGAGTGAAAACTGAAAATTAATAAATTCTCTCTTCCGTTTATATTGGCAAATTTAAGAGCTTTATATTCTAAATGTTGAAAATAAAAATTGTAGATTAATATCACCACTCATTCTTCATTGTACTTTGAAAATTAAAGAGCTTTATATTATTAAAGAGCTTATTATTACTATATTTGGAAAGTGAAATAGCTTTATCAATATGATAAAACAAACACACTCAAACACGTATGTATAGTCTTTACTTGTAATAAATAAATAATAATCTTCGATAGCCTAAAAACCAATTTTAAAGATACGATAAAAAAATTTCTCTTCAGTTTTCATTTTATTTTGATAAAAATGAAATATTTACAAACATTTATCGACAATATAGATTCTTTATTATTTCATATGTTATAAAATATTTCTTCTTTTGTTATTTTCACATAAGAAAACAATTTTACTTAACTGTATAGATAAAATGATTTACTATAATTTCATTTCCTAAAAAAATGGGTCAAAAAATTTCAGAATTTTGCAGTGGAAATGACTTGTTTTAGTGTCGCTAAATTACCCACACAATTTGTCAGTGACCTGAAATACACATAAAAATAAAACCTAATTTAGGAGCCACACTGTTTCTTTCAGTCAGATTCATTTATCACTTCGAAGCTACACTTTCAGAATATATTACTAACATTTGTTTCAATTTACCCAAAGCTTCATTTTATTTTCTAGGCTTCTCTAGAATTCCAAAATAATGCTGGTTTTAAATTATTGTTGAACGTTTGACCTCTTTAAAAATATATTATTTAGTAATTCCTTCTGAAGTTCACTTTCCTAATGAAGGCTAGATATTACTATTTATCTAAAATTATCCTGCGCAGTTCAAAATTATTTTGTATGCACACAGTAATGCGAAATTCACTCTAACCGTAATGGGTTAGTGTATAATCACCATTCGTTCCTTTGCTATATTTTAATAAAACTTTACAATACCTTATAAATTTATTAATGAAAATATTCTTCTAATTTTAGATTATAAAACTGCTTATCGATAATTATATAAACTCATATTCGTCATATTAGGCTGTACCATTTTGAGAAAGAATGGAAAGCAACACAGTTATTTCGCAATCTCAATTTTTTTTTGGTGATGCCACAATAATCAAAAGTCGATGCAGGGAATAGTTTGCCCGTTTGCTATCTGGTGGCGTTAGTTTGGAAGATAAGCCTGGGAGATGTCAAAAATCGGGTTTCCACCACCAGACAATATTGGCAGCCGTGAATAGGAACTAAGGTTTGACAATTCGAATGCCTGGCAACGACTTCAGTGTAGATCATTTAACCATCATTCATCGTCTCAAAAAACTTTGAAAAGTATGGAAATTGGCTGTATGCGTTCTCCAGGAACTCAGCAACAACAATAGTGGAACATATTCGAATTTTCACCAATTTGCTTTTACGAAATGAGACACAAGGAACTTGTAGTGGAACAGTAGGAACTTGTAACTGGGAATGAATCTTGACTTCTATTCAAAAGCCCCAAAAGAAAGCAGCACCGTATTTCACTACCTGTGTCTTCACCGAGAAGTTCCTTGAGATCGGTAAATGTCTGCGCTGCTTTCCATCCTTTCTCAAGGTGCTGCAGTATAATATGAAAAATATGAGTACTATCATCGACTCACATGTTTGCAATCTAAAAAGAATAATAATTTCATCTAGGAATTAATAAAATGTTATAAATTTTTATTAAAATAAATCACGTCAAATAAATGCCTGATAATTATGCACCAACCCAATAGTTACTTCTGTGTTACTAATGAATCTATCGAATATATATTATCTTTCTTATGCAAATCCTTAGTAAGAATAATTATCAAGTGCTAAGTATTTTATACGAAAATATTCTCATTAAGGTAAAGGACATAAGTTTTGAGAAACATATTAACAATATATTTTAATCCATTTTTAAAATATAAATTTTTATCCAATTAGTATAAAGAAGCTCTCAAGAAGAACATACTAGGAATAACTTCTACAATTTATTAAATTGTCTCAGATGAAAAATATTAGGAAACTCTAATATGAAAAAAGAATTTCAACAAATTATTACCATGAAACTCTCCATACAACCAATAATTTAATCACAATTTCAGCATGTCCTAATTATTATCAAATGTTTCTGATGTTCAAGCGTGCTGAAACTTTAGACATAGTTTACTTAGATGTAAGCTGCATTTCTTTATGATAAATCAATTTATTATATTAAATCAACAAAACCTTCAACAAGGTTTTCATATATCATATGAACAGGGGATACCTTATGCTCCAATGAAATAATTAAAAAAAACTTTTTAATTTTTATTCTTTATCAAATTTACAGTATTAATATACTTTATAGTGACGACACAATTCAAAAGTTTAGTTAAGAAAATGTAACGAAGTAATGGATTATTTCAATCCATCTAATAAATAAATAATCTAATAAATTCTAATCTAATCTAGTCTGATAAAATATTATCGTGTACAAGGGATTAAAATTTTTATTTCAAGAAAGAAGGATAAGAAAAATTGTTTCAGGGAAGTATATATTTCCGTTAATATCCTCTGCTACGTTAAATGAAATAATTATTAAAAAGTTTAAATCAATTAAGATTGGAAATATTTTCATGCATACTTACAACAGGAAATACAGTTTAGAAACTTAAGTTCTTTTTCGTTATTAAATTAGAAATTTACATTCATTTTAGCAAAAATGTTCCGCCTTCCTATAAATTACTTCAATAATTTTAAAAATAGGATTGCAAATTTCAAAACAACTTATAATATTTTTCAAAGCATTTTGTTATATTAAATTTAAGGTCCGTAGTTTGAATTTTTTTTTTTGAAAATACATAGAAAAAATTCCATTCTAAAGTTTGCTTGCACACTGTACAATCAAACTTGTTCAGCCCTCAATCAACATATTTCAAAAAAAAGTACTTAAACGCTATCTGGTGAGTGAGAACTAATAAAAAATACTTAACCAATAAAAATGTCCAGGGAACAACAGATTTGCAGGATAGCCATCTCTCTTTTACAACATGACTATTAATTTAGTTTGAATATGTATATAGCGTGTTTTGAACCTATGAAATAGGTAACTTTACATGAGTTGACTTGGTTAATGACTCACTTTTAATTACTCATAAGATTAAAATATCATTTAATGGAGCTGAAAATGTGACGTTTCTACCAGCTGCTACACTAGAGGGGTGATAAGTAATGACTTCTACAAACAATATTTTTTCTGCTGAAAATGATAGTAGGAGATGGAGATGGTTTCTATATATTTTTTTAAGCGTAAATATATGCTTCAGGAGTCATCAAGCAATGTCTTATTCTGAAAAAGAAATACTTAATTACACAAACTTAAAGGAACAATCATAATTTCTCAAATATGTTCACCGTTATGCCAGTAACTATGAGTTAATTTGAAAATCGTGTTTCAACTTGAGTCTTCGCCATATAGAATACATTTGAAGAGATATATTTTAAATTAAAATAAACTTCTGTATTATTTTCTCAGAATATTTTTCACCTTCGGTTTTATAATAAAGCAAGCGGCTAAGCTTTAATGTTTTAGGGAAAATTATTTTCCTTAAAAAAATTTAAGGAATAAAAATATGCATTGTCATAATCATTTAATTCCTTTTAAATTTGCTTGAGAATTTAACATTTGCCCACACACGCGCACGCACACACACACACACACACACACACACACACACACACACACACACACACACACACACACACACACACACACACACACACACACATATATATATATATATGTATATGTATATATAAACTTACTCTTGTTGAAACCTATAATTGCTGAATTTTATTAGAGAACATTATGCTACATCTAGAAATTAATATACATAAAGAATTGGCGATACATTTTATAAAGAATTTAATTTAACTTTCTCAGCATATTGCTTCATTAAGAGTAAACAGAAATAATATGGTATTAATGCTATGAGTTAAGAAGTGCTATTTTTATTGATATATAAAGTATTTTAATTAAAAGGCATAATTTAAAATCACAAGGTTTTACCATTGGTTATTGGATTTTTAAAAATAAATCATTAGTTACAACATCAATTAATCCTTTACTGTTGTAGGTTGTAATTTGGGAGGCCGCAGTTTCTAAGAAAAGTATTAGTATAACAATCTATCAATATATTCTATAGATATTTTTTTGATATATAAATATGTTTCATAAATTTTTCGAAATGTATTATTATTGAAAAAAGTAATTGAACTGGAACAAACATTTTCTTTGCTTCTTTATATGTTATAATAAATATTATTCTTGTAAAAACACATGACTTTTATTTTTAAAATTTTATTTGTTTTCATAGTATTTAAAGGCACATAGAAAACAATATTACGGATAATTGAAGAATTATCTGAAAAATAAAATTTTTAAAAATTTACAATGTGCAAAACTTTAGGCATCATCTGTTTTCGAGGGCATTTTAAACAAACAGGTCAAGCACAAATATAAAAATCCCCCTATAAATTCTGTAGATATATATTTTGGTATATTAATATATTTTAGAAAATTTCAGAATTCATTATTATCAGAAAAAATTATTATATTTGAAAATAAACCAAAGAAAATTCTTTACAATTATCTTCGTCGCCAACATCACTTTCCACTTCATTTAAACGTCTCTGGAGCTCTACTTTATAACCAGGATTGGAAGGTTGAAGATGTTTTTCGAGCGAGAATTATTAAAGATATCTGCAAAATCTAGTAAAAAACGGGAACACCAAAAAGTAGGGCGGTCTCTCAGACGTCGCACTAAGAAATAACTAAAAAAAAAAAAAAAAAAACCCGCATCCTCTGAAACTAGCTGAAAAAGTACACGTGTATTGAAGGTTACGAAACAAGAAACTATTGTTGGCTCAATGCATTCAAGTGAGCTGAAAATAGAGTAGGGGTAGCTGAAAGTCAATTTTTGCGATCTGATAGACGACAACCAATTATTTCCGACTTTAAATTATAAATTTCATATTTTTCAAAGAATGATCAAAATTAAATTATTAAAATTTAACAATTAAAAATGCAAAATAAAAAAAAATATTATTTCTTGAACAAGGATTCCAAATCGCTTAAAATGGTTTGAATAAATCTTTATATTCGTTTTCCTATTTTTATTAGATAATCGTGCTCCACCGTGGTTCGACCCTGAATGAAGAGTTTTAGTTTATTTTGCGATTTACATTTAATTACAGATACATGCATATTAAATGTAATTTGAATATAATTCACACCCTAATATCCGACGTAACGTGCTGAAGGTCAGACCAGATAACACACACACAAAAGACGAATAGTCTGAGCTATGAGAATTTATTTCTTTGCCCACCAATGCTAAAATATAAATTTTCATATTCAAAGTACCATTTTTCAATCTCTGCTGGATCATATTGCATGTCTACAACAGTATCTATATTTTTCACTGTTACACTAGAAAGTAGTCGCTGTATAGCACGTAATTTCTGCTCCATAGACATTCTATTTTTTTCTGCTTATCATTCATCTTGGAATCTCACTGGATCAAAATAAGAAGCATTAAGCCTAAAACCTAAGAGTAATTTATGAATATCCTCGTACTGTGCAACTATAATCAGGAACATCAGCAACAATTGAAGTCCATTACGCATTTCCGAGACAATGAACAATTAGCGTAGCCCTGCTCTTTACTCATTATAACATGTATTGAGCACACGAGATTTAAGATTATCGCAGAAAACTCTTGCTCCCAATATTCTACCAATGTTGCAATACAACGTTTTATCTTCCTCATTTAATTACGATAAAAACAAGTACTGACCTATAGTAAGGAAGCCGGGTAGTCACGAACACGATATCCATGAGTATACTGTATTTAAGTTTTAAGATTATATAAAATCTTCTATCAAATTGATAGTAGTTCCAATATCTGATGGGTTCCTGCTTGCATCGACAGAATAACTACTTAAGCTTTCTTCATTTTGAATGCAGAATTCTAGATGACATTATTCATATTTCATAATAATTATAATAAGCATTAAAACAATTTTTTAATTTATGAAATATTTCCAAGATAAATTATTACCATTCTTGTCAACATGATCTTATAATATAAACAATATTGCAAAGAGAAGTATACGCTGCCTATGTAAACAAATATTTACTTTTCAGTGAATAATTTGAATAAATTCTTATATTCTTCCAAACATCAGCAAGATTTAAAGACGCAATGTTCATTTTTATTTCTTCATTTATATTCTTTTTATTTCAAATAAACTTTCAAGACGATATTCAAACAAATCATAAAGACGAAATATCAGTATGCTAAAATTAAATCATTAAGCTAAGTTTGCCTTAATATATATACACACGCACACACATGTATATATCCATATCTATATATGTGTGCGTGAGTGTGTATATATATATGTATTATGTAATGTATGTATGTATCTACGTTGTAAAGCAGATTTTAAAAGCAAAGAACTACCTCTTGAAAGTCTTATCTTCATCTTTTACAATAAAATTTATTCTTATCTTAAGCAAATGAAAGTTACAAACAATCAATTACAAGGTATAAAAACATTCGTTGCACTATCCTAATCGCAAATACCATTTGTTTCAAACTACTCTTGCATTCAGTCTGATAAATCTAAAGAAGCTCTTTGCATTAAATTAAAGTGCATTTCTATAAATTATCTTAACGATCCCGACTGCTCAACCGATTCATATCTGCGTATACAGAAAGGTACGTATTAGTGGAAATGTGACTGGAATACTGATTAGCTACAACAAATGTACATTAAAGAACAGTAGCTTGGAATTAGATAAATATTTACTCCGAACTATTAAAAAATTTGTTTTGCATTCTTATAAAGTGTCAAGAATTAAGTTTGTTATCTCCTTCTTTAATGGTTCAAGGAGACTTTTTTAAAGTTGGAGACTAAACAGTGATAAATACTATCGACTTTGATAAATTTATTTTGTTTTAGAGAAAGAAAATTCGTTTACATGGATAGAACGGGTGGCATTGAAAATTTTATATTTGTCGGTTAGTTAAGAAAACATTGATATGCGTTTGTTTTAAAACCCCAAATATAATAAATTTGCGCTGTCTGTGAATATTGCCCATTACTGAGATAAGCTCTGAAGGCTATAAAGATTGAATTTTTAAACATTTGATCACGTTATTGGAAATGCAATTTATTCTTCATGATGCATAATATGTGAGAGCTGGAAAATTTAACCAAATAATTCTTACATTGTTTTTCAATCCTAATTTTTGGTAGAGATTAGGATCATTAGGGTTGGACAAGTAAAATATTTCAGAATGTTTTTTAATAAAAATATTATCCTACTCTTTCTGTTTAAACTTTTGGATCTTGGATAAGACGAAAATTATCTTTATTGCCATTGGCGAGCATTGTTTGCATGCAACAATTGAAGTCATTGCGTTATCTAAGAATGCTAACCATTATTGAGATTAACTATGAAGGCATTACGATTGATTTTTTTAATATATGAAGACAAATATTTTATTGGGGAACAAGTATAACTACTATTCATTGTTAAGCATAGTATATCTTCTTAGATCAGGAGAATTCAGCCTAATTATCCTTTAATTAATTTTTAATGAGAATATTTTATAAAGTATTTTTTCTGTTAGGATGTACTGGATCCTGTAAATAGCTTTAAAATACTTTCTAGTAAAAGTTTTATCCAATTCTCTCTGTATAAACTTTTTGTCCATGAATAAAAACAAAATTGCTTATCTTAGCACAGGCAAAATCTAATTTACATGAATCTACGTGAAGAAAATTCTTGATAGATTTAGCTTCAAATTCAAGAGAAACTAGTAATTTGAATGTTATATTTGGGTAAAAAATTATTTGTATAAAGATCTTATTATTTTGTAGTTATTTTATCAGAGAGTCGGAAAGATTGACTTCCTTTGAATGAATTTTACGCAAAATTTGATAGAAATATACAATTTGATTGTAAAGACAATATACTAAATTTTATACAAATTCTCTAAGTGATTTTGAATAATTGCTACTTTACCTAGAAATATATAATACCAAAAGTGTGATTTTTGAAATCAGAGAGATCTAAAAGATGATGGTTGAAATTTCTAGTTCAAATTTTTTGACGATTTTGGTATTCTCTTTATATTTCGAATAGGGAAAATAAAAACGCGCAAAATGTATTACATAATACAGCAATAAGCAATTAAGTGCTTTTTTGGTACTTTTTTCATTGATCTGCTATGTCAATTTATTTTTCATTTCATCTCAAATCTCCTTTTAAATAGCATTTGCAACTATTTTAAATTTCTTAATCAGATCGAAACTTCTACGGTGTTTAACTTGAGCCATATTTCAGCTACTTTTGTCTTCATATTTTTTTACTTCTAACATCATACTTCATATGTCTATTTTTTATACCGTATTGAGTTATATATAAAAACTAGATACACTAATATATTATCTAATGTATAGAACTAATGTATTAACTGGTATGCAATTATTACATCAGTGCAATAAGTAGATTGTCTCATTGCATATTTCAAACTTAATAATAAACTCTGATTTTAATTCATAAACACGTGCTCGTTCACTTAGCTGAAAATCGAATTTCCGGTAAATGGGTTGTGACGCATGAGTAGCTACGACGTGTGCTTGGCCCTAGACCTACTGAAAATAAGAGAAACTCTGTTGGTTTAGACTGGTTGACTTCGTCAGTGGCCTTGTCCATAAGTTCCATATGAAACAAGTTTGCACAACCTATTTTTTAGTAGAATTCTAAATTCAGTAATTTATGAATACTTCAATTGCTAATTTAAAATTTAATTTTATGTTAATTTTTAAATTATGCCGATTGTTTTATATTAGTTACGAATTCAATAATGTATTCGTAATATAATAAATGAAACAAATGGTTTGCTCGGATGTTAAATAAAATCCTTAAAACCAAGCATCAGCTCAAAATATTTTATTTTATACAAATATTCTTATGAAAATGTGAATTCTATTCGAATAATTAATATTAATTTTAATTTAAAGCATATAAATTTTATTTAAAAGCTGTATGATTGTAAAAAACAATTTCTGTAATGAGTATGGATTTTTTTTTTTGTATTTTGCACCTAAAAGTTACTTTTTATTTTTCAGCATTTAAATTAATACAATTAAATAATACTTTTAAATATACCGTTCGGTATATATAGAGTTTATTTTTCCTGAATATATTTGGTCAAAGCTGAAACCTATTTTAAATTCAAAACCAAGTTGTTGAACTTCCACAAAGATTGCACTTCACATGATAATGCGTTAAATATCTAAAACTTTCTCCAACATTAGTCGTACCCCATTAAAGGAAAATATTTTGTATATCCCGGATATAATGCAAACAAATTAAGAATTCGACATATTTTTATCAAATCCTACACAAAATTCTTCAATACATTAAAGACAAAGCAAATCTTTAGGCTTAAAAGACATTTTTTCGTTGATTTTAATATTCGCAATGTTTTTAATATTGCAATGAAATAACCGCAACATTCTTAATATGTAAACAAATTCTTTTTAACATCAATTTACTTTGAAATGTTATATTAAATTCTATATCTGAATAATTTAAAGTCATTATTATTTTACATTCTTAAAATATTTTATTCAAATTCTATAATCTTTAAAATCGTTTTAAAAAGAAACCTCAAAAATTAAATTCTTATACATGTTTTTTACGCAAATTTGGTTTTTTTTTCAATTTCTAAAATATTGAATTAATATTTTATATTTTACAAAGCATTTTAAGTTCTTTTAATGCTTTCTAAATTGAAATAAATGAAAAGTTGATACTGACCCCTGGATTTAAAAATGGAATAGAAACACAGAATGATAAAATTTCTGAATTCAGGAAATAGATAAAATATTTCCTATTTACATAAGTATAAATAAATAACTTTTCTAACCTTATAAGAAGTAAAAATTTAAATTCATTTAAATTCTAATTTCATTATTAATCTAATTTTTTTCGGCAAAACTATTTAGCATAGAATTTAAGAATTTTGAGATATTTCTCTTATAAATAGTTTTAAGATTAATTCTAAAAGGATGCTTGTTACATGCAACTATTTTTTCATCGGAAATTTCCACATTCCAATCAAATTTAAAAACTCTCTTTTACTGGTATATTTTTATTAAATATTAATCAAGCAATATATTTTTACAAAAAATTTTATATCGAATATTTTTTAATTGAAAAAACGGTTGTTGAAAGCAAAGTCACATAGTCTTATAACAAGAATTTCTGGAATACCTAGCGTTAAAGCACGTGTTTTTAACTGATATATTTTTCTCTAATATTTATCTTGTAATATATTTTATATTAATATTTGAAAAGGAAAATATTTTTTATTCAAAAAAACTGTTGTTGAAAGCAAAGTGCCGTAGCCATATAACGAGTATTCTTGTGCTACGACGCGTAATAGCACAGATTTTTATATCGCACAATAGCGAAACTGGTTTCTCGAACTAACACTAAAAGCCTTTCACTCGAATTCCAGATTTTATGAGTGAAATCTTCCGCTGATATTC
>JAPMOQ010013279.1:2505828-2572942 GCA_026543055.1 Argiope trifasciata
GAATAAAGTGCCAGCAAGTGATGTTGTTGAAAAAATATATCTGTGTTTGGATTTTCTTCTTGACCAAATACTTCCATAGATTGCGAAGGCAAAATAACTTTATTTTCCACATTTTGTAAGTGAAGAAGTCTTTATATTGACACTTATAAAACAATATCAGAAAACCTGGATATAAAGAAAATGTATTGCTTTTTCTTTAAACATACATTATGTAAAGAAAAGTAAACAGCTGAGTAAACAAATTTTGAACTACCTTTATAAATGGGATATGGTTTTTCTCTTTCATCATAATTTTTTTTTATTTTATTTTTACAAGAAAAATAAAAGCCTTTTCATACGTTTGTCTGTAATACATATTCAATTTTATATATAGATGATAAACTATATTTTTCTCTACTTATTTCTTTCAAGACCATCTTATATTCATCCATTAACTTATCTGACTAGGTTCAGACAGTAGTGATCGATCATATTGGTGATTTATTTTTGCTGTTATTTCTTGTAGCTCAGACTTGACTCTTTCCAAAACAGTTTATCTTTTCTAAGAAAAGGAAGGGCTGACCTCTCATCCTAGGTCACTTATTTTCTTAGCTAAAATTTGTTTTTAACAACAATTTTTTAAAAAAACTTAATTTTAATGAATTTCTCCACTTTTAGCATGATATCTCAAAAACTAATATTTACATAAATATTTCAGCGTGTGATTTGAATAATATGAACGATGAAGTGAATCAATAGTTTTATTATTGGTGGAATACTTTTTCATTTATAGGTGTTTTTAGAAAAACGAAGTTGTAAATTTATGGAAAAATTCATATATATAAAATTCATAAATGTTTACCCATAACTTCTTAGCTCCTCAAAATGTCTCTTAGATTCTGGTTAACTTCATTCATCATTATAATCTATTGTTTCTGAGCTTTGTCAGGTATTTTAAGACAATATCCTGATTTTGAAATCTCGTTGAGTGAAATTTCTGAAATATCCAAACTGATAATTTTACGGGGTAGTTCTTGTTTATTTTAAAAATTGATAGCATCAATTTTATAAATAATTTTGAATGATTTTCAAATACAATTTAAATCATTAATTTTTATTTATTAACTCTTATAAAAATATTTTATCTTTGAACGGCATAATTTGATTACTCGTAAATGTATAATTTAAATATTTTTAAAGATAGTTTTTTAGCATATTGAAATGCTTAATGTTATTTCCATAATTACTTTAATCATACGAAAAGCAGTATTTTTTATTATAATGTTTGTGAAAATTATTCAATTGCTATATAAATCTTAGTAATTAATATATTTGGTATTTAATTATTATTGAGATTATTGATAAAAAGTTGAAGGAAAGAAATTTAAATGCCTTTAAATAACCAAAAAACAAGCAATTACATATATTTATTCAAGGTCATTGTAATTAGAAATGTAGATGATATCTAAGTTAATCCTTCAGATAACAGTCAGTTAATCAGTAATAAAAATTGCAAAAAATCATTCAGATAAAAATTCTGATTTGAAAAGGAATCTCAATTAAAACATGTAACTACTCTATGTTGTTTCATTAATTTTTTAATTTAAATACTAATGGGTGTTTAAATTAACATAAGAATTAAAAGACCGCTGAAGTAATTTCTTGTTCCCGTTTATTCTACAAAAATAATTAAGTATTCAAACATTATATAAAATCTTTTGATTCAAATTTTACCTGAATTTTTTCTCATTGCTTATAAAAACATTAAAGTATGTGAAAACAAAATCGGTATATTTCCGCAAAATTTGTCATTTTTACTGTCGCATTAAATTCGAAAATGTGAAGTGAGTTGTAAAATAATAATAGAAATGTTATTTTACGGCTCTCCGAGTCACCTAAACGTCTATTCATCTAAAGAAATGAACATATAAAAAACCCTATGAAGCAGGTCTAGAACAAAAATGTAAATCGGAAAGGAATTTGAGGCTTAATCATTTCTAGATAAGAAATAGTTATAATTTATCAACAGAAATGGGTTTTCAAATCTTTTAAAACCATTTTGTTTGAAAAAATGAATTTTATTATCTTAAATTTAAAAAATTAACTTTCTAATCATATCAATTCATTTACTATTTTTTTTTAACTAGAAAGATTTTAACTTGCAGTAAACTGCTCACATGACAACTCTTTGGTGGAATTTGAAACCCAATAGTTAACGAATTTAAGACTTTACCTTCAGGTCACATCGGCTGTATTTGCATCCGTAGGAGTCAGATGTTAAAATATCGTACTTCCAATAACACACAGGATGTAAAGTAAGAACATTATAATAAAGACTGGATTGTAGTTTTATTAATTGATAAGAATTTCTGTTAACTTGTTTAGGTCGTAGTAACATCAAGAACTCTAAATCTAACGATTAAACATATTGTATAAGGGGAGATTCAAAAAAATTTAACCAGTAGCAGTATTTGGAAAGTAGAAATTGTGAATGGAAATATTGTTACTCAGAGTGGAAATAGATGGCACAAGTCACCTTAGACCAGTCTTTCGAGATGATAGTGTTAGTATTGAGACCTGAAACAGCGACAGTAATGTCAAGACGTCTGTAAAAGCGTTATCACCAAAAAAATCCATAGGCAAATATTTGTAAAAGTAAACATTTTAAAGGGTTTTTTACAAGTTCAATGACTGAGCCATTTTTATATGTTATAGAAAAATGGTATACTTAGAACTTACTTGGAATGGTATACTTATATATATATAGTTATATTCTGTAATTCATAATATAAAATCTTAAATTATTTTTAGGGAAGCATAGTTTTTAAAATTTGTATTTCAAACTAAAATATGAAGCCTATTTTATTGCTTTTTGTTGCATCCAGCGTCACGTCATTTTCATTTAAGCTTTAAACATTTGCTATTCAATTTCACCATTAAACAGCTTTGTTTTAACGTATCTTTGAGAATTTTCATATGCGTTTCATATGTTATAAATTTTGTATATGATCTTATTAGAAGATGGGACACATTGTACAAAGTGATTAATATTTAAGGAATACGAGCATCTCTCAAGAGGCAATATATATATGTATGTATGTATATTTGACGGGGATATTTTTGTTTTTTATAAATATATTTGACCTTTGACCGGGGTGCGCATCCTCAGAAATGTGTTTTCACATACTTAAAATATTAAACCTTTATGGGCTATTTTGTATAATGGCAAAATAGATGATTTAAGATAAGATGATTTATGTTTGTTTACTAACCCATGAATTTGCGACAGTGAATTTTTGATACTGTGGGCGAAGATTTATGCAAACAACTTTCACAAAAATGTATGGTTCTGTCTCTGAATTCAATGGATCTCAAGAAAAGAAAAGGTAAAGAACAATTTAAAATGATATATGAGAGAAAGTCACTTGCCTCACTTTCAAAGGCTATAAAGATACACAACTTTTAGCTGACAGTAAATATTTCATGAAAGATACAAGACATAAAAATACTACATGGAAAGTAAACATTATAAAAGTTTAGTTGATTATTTATCAAATATGTTTCATATGTTTTAAAAACAATTTAAAAAAACTTCTTTTATTTTAGAAAATGTCTTTTTATCAGAGTTTCTCTTTTCTTTGACATTTTCTTAGATTATAATTATTTTAATTTTAAAGTTTAATAAAATTGAACTAATTTGTAAGATATGAATAAAATAAAATTTTCATAGTATAAATTTTTGGGAAAAATCTAAAACGACTTTTATATTCTTGAAAATAAAATGATTTACATGTATTGTCTTTTTATTACATAGATTTGAAGTATTTTCATCGTAATGTGTCTGGAAAACTATGCATAATTTTTTATACTTATAGATTTTATTTATTTTTCAAGAAATACTATAATTTTTATTTAACTTTATATAAATATTGAATCAGTAATTTTGTTCATTTCTTGTCTAAACCAACTGGATTTGCTGTGAATGTAAAATCTTAATGTTTTATTGAAAATGTCGAAAAAAAAAACAAAATAATCCTCTTAAAACAATCTTGCGCTCCATATTTCAATTAAGCGGCTTTATACATAAACCAGAAGGATTTTTCAAAAACTAATTCTAAAAATAAAATTCAAATTAATCGAAAGGAAATTTGGATTAGAATTAGCTGATTGAAATTAATTAATAATATTTCACAGAAATACAAGGTTTATTTTTAAAAAGCAATAAAATATTGCTTGGTTATAAAAACATTTATACCAAATGAAACTTTTATAATATTGCATTGATTACTTTGTAATTACTCAAGAAAATAAAATGCATAATATATTTTGATGAAATTGTTTATGCATTAACATAAGTTTAATTTATAATCATTCTTTTAGATAAAGGAGTAAAAATATAGAAAAATAAAGACATTAAATTATCAGGTAATACAATTATGTTACTCTAACTGTAAAAGAAATAATGTAATGTAATGCAATGATAAATATTGCAGATATGAGGAAAGTTTCATTTCCTATTTTCTTTTTTTTTTTCAGATTTATAGTAAGTAGAGTCTTGTCTTTCTTTAGGACAAAAATACATTATACTAATAATTTGAAAAAATAAACGATGTAGATAGATTATGTTACTTAAACTTCTTATTACTTCCTGATAAATTACTAGACTCGAAAATATCTTTCGAAAAAAAAAATTTCTCTTTTTCTTTCCAGAGAGCGAAAGAATTTTTTTTTTATCTCGAATAATTGAATTAGCTCAGTAAAATGCTAAAATTAATAACGTCGGGTAAGAATTAATTTCTGTCCATAAAAAAAGGCATTTATTTTTCTTTTCTAAATTAAAACTGCATCGGAATTTTCCTTCTTCGTTGTCATTTTAATAAATATAAAATATTATTTTTAAGTTCCTTTTCCTTCAACTTTCATACAATGTAAGATAACAATTGAGAAAGCATTATACTCCCTTTTTTACAAATTTAGAAAAAAAAAACTATATTTCTAATAAATTTTTGAAGAATATAAGGCTGATAAATTTTAGATGAATTTATTATGTTTTTAATCAACGTTATTTGATCAAAAGATTCACTTTTATTTGCAATAAAATGATTCAGAATTGAATTCAATACTGTTAAAAGAAACAGATATAGAAAACTAAGCAAAAAAATTAGTGGAACTGTTAGATGAATAATTAAATTCAAAATCATTTCATATCTTAGGCTATGCATACATTTATATGAATCTAGAAGTTCAGTTCTTACTATTTTTTAAGCTGAATATTTATATACAATATTTAATTTTAAAAAATTGGAATACATTTTCTAACAATATGCGTTATGATTTTGATTTAGTTAGTCGTGATCTAGGTTCATTTAATTTAAATACCTAATTTGATAATCTTTAACAATACTAGTATTCATCTATCAAATAAGATCTTCTTACTCAATATGAAGTTTTAGAGTTAAAACAGCATAAAATATATGTTACAAAATATTCAATTTTCATGTGTAAATTGCAAAAAATACAAAAAACTCAATAACGAATTTACTGAGAAAGCGTGAAATAAAGATTACAAAACCTGATTCTAGAAGTACGAGATAGAAAAGTAGAGTTTCCATCAATCAACATCAATCAAACATTTTTTTTTCTTAAAAAAACAACAACTGTACAATGAAGATCATTCAATGCTATTTGCAATAACATCAATACTCTAACTAGAAAATTCTCTGATTTGCCTCAGTATCTTCTTATATAAGTCTTCCAATAGGATATGGAATTTTTGGGAAGAATCTTTATATTTCTTTTAGTAATAAAGATGGAGCAAAAATTTTTGTATTTCCTTGAATCTTCTTTATTGTCAGAAAATTGCAGTCAAGTCTGGTGTTTATGCCTAGATTGGGTGTGTATTTGTCTTGCATCCATTTGTTTCCATTTAAATCATTCTTAATATGAGTTAGCGATACAGGGAAACTGCATTAGTTGTTTGTAACATATGAAATAATATTTATAACTGCTCAATTTTGAAGATGTTGCCATCAAAAAAGATATCAAATGTTATTAAAAATGTGTCTGAATTCATTATTATTAAGTGAGATTGGAATATGCTATTTTTATATTCTTCTTGTCGGCATAACGGCCTGGGTAGCAAATCTTCTATCGTGATCTGAGTGTCATGGGTTCGTGCCATATTTCGCGCATGCTTGTTCTTCCCCCTGAGTTCTATGCATAATGTATGTAAAAGAGCCTCCCTCACTCTCGTAAAAATGGATTGTGGAAGTCGTTGTGTTATTATTCTCTTCATTGTGAGCAAAAAAATTTTTGATGTCGGCTGCTGAGGTCCCTTTACTCTTAGACTCGTCTGCATAAACTCGGTTTTAATCGCTGACTTCATCAGCAGGTTTCTCTACGACAAGTGCGAAAGTAGCAACATTTTCTACTTAGCAACACTTTTAAGATAATAATAACTGTTTTTTTATAAATGACCTGCATGCTAATTTAAAAATTAAGAAAAGCGTGCAATTACCTAATATAAGATATTTTAGCTTATTTAATAAGTTTCGAAACTTTTTTTTGTTTCGAAAATGGATCTGATTCACACGAAATGACTCTAATTTCAAACATGTTATAACTCAAACATAATCTGTTTTAAAGTTTAAATTTCAGCACTTGAACCCTGAATAAAAATATTTTCAAAATAATATGCATTGTTTTGTTTGTTCTCAGATAGAGACTAGAAAAAAAAAGTGACTCGAGCTAAAATAGAATCCATCGAATTATCCAACAACTTTTATCACCATAGCCTTTTCCCGAAATCTCCAAAATGTGCAATTTCTCGCTCAATTTCAGAGTGATAAGAAAAACTTTTCTTGCTCAAAGACCTCGAAAAATGCTGTTTTGTTTCTTTTCTATGGCATTTTCTTTCTTTTATACCCAAAGGAATGGGAACGCCTGGTGATCAAGGTTCAGGATGAAAGCACTGGTCTATCTTGTATTGGAGTACTTCCGTTAAGGGAAAGGGAAATGAGACGGAATTGGGACAAGCTTTCTTTTTCTCTTTTTTGCCAAATGCAATGAATCTTTAAACCTGATAAATTTGTTCCCTGTTTGTTCTTTTTTGTAATTTTTTCTTGCTACCAACTATGGCTAAAACGCTGTGGACGATTTTCCAGTGAAAGTGAATTAAAGTGCTACTCATCTTTTTTCAATGGTTTAATTTTCAACTTTATAGCTAAACATTTGCCATCTGACGGCATTCATTGCTTAAAGAAGTGTATACCTCTTCTAGAAGGATTGATATATTGATATTATTTTTATTTTTATTTAAAACTAATCACAACTGATGGACAACGAATCAATCGTGGATTTTTATTACAATTAATTTCAATATAACTTTATATCTAACCTAAAATCGTAATATATTAACTTTGCACTTTGAAAAGTAGTTGCATAACTGTGCACTTAATATAAGAACTTGCTCATTTTTCCAAAAATAAATTAATACATAATTGTTTCAAATTGAATTTTTTCTAAAAAAATAATCTACATCTTTTTACCATTCTATAGGCATTTTTAACAATACAAATTGAAAAATAAATAAATAAAGCACCAGAATGATTCATCATCTTGTGTGGTGTCTAAGAGGAACTATCAGAGAGCACTGGATTAAAGCTAGTTATTTTACATACAATCCCTTCTGCATATACACGAAACTTTCTAATGAAAACCAGTTCTATAACATCACAGTGTTAATAAAAACGCAACTTTGAGTTTCATGAAATAAATTTCACGATATCACTTCTTCTTGTCTTCGACATATATTCTACGGAAATATTGAGCAAAATAATTTTCATCAGTTTTCAATAGCGAAAGAAAATCCCACGATTATAAATTTTATAAGGCAATGAAACTAGTTTAAATATCAAATCAATAATTCAAATTACTGTTAAGAATTAGCCGAAAATTATTTTTCAAATTTCACTAAAATTTAGAAAACCTGAAGCATGACTGTTAGATTTATATTATTTTTACAATTTACTACAAGTTTTTGTTTTCAGTTATGTTTTTGAAATAAAACAAAACTTAATATTGATGAATTAAAATTAATTAAAAGAAAAATAATTAAAATTATAATCGTTATTAATTACATATTTGCAGAGTCGTGTCTCGACACATTATGCATATTTGTCAAATCTTGTATCTAGATCAAACAACCTTATCCACGTAGCGTCGACACATACTTATTAACCTTTATTATTATTGGGTATAATATTAGTAGATACTGGTTTACTTAAAATAAATAATTTATACTTAAAGCCTTTAACGTTTGTAAACTAATTAAGCTTGAAATATGGGTATGTATTTGTGTTCGATATTGAAAACTTCAAGAATGTATTTTAGATATTTGGTTCTTTATTATTATTATTATTTTTGCTTTGGGTTTAGAATATTTAAACAAGTTTAGCGAATTAAGACAGAAATCAGAAGGTAGTATGTAGTATGCACGCATTCATATTTAAAGAGTAATATTTATATAGAGTAATATTATTAAAAGTATATTTTGCCAGATTGTGTTGAATTTTGTTATAAACCGTTAAAAAATGGCTTTTACATATTAAAAAAATGAATTCAAGGTGTTTCTTTATCACACATTTTTTAATATTTTGTTGTGTGTAAATTGATTTATAGCCTTTTTTATGCTTCTATACAGCATATTTAATCAACTTACATTGCCTTGCTCTTCTCACTTTAGCTCACATTTATATCATAAAAAATGCAATATGTTAATTTCAAATGCTTCTAACCCATGACATGTTTTTCTTGATATATTTTTCTTCAAAATACAGAAGTATTTTATTCATTTCTAAACCCTTTTTAACAAATTGCAAGTAAATGTTTTTTAATAGAATTTTTTTAATAAATTGAATTAAGAACAACTAACAGTTAAAGAAACATCAAAAATTAATGTTTAAGAAATTAAGAAGCTTACCATACTACACAATCACATTTAATCATGCATATATAAAACTATATACGTTTGTCAAATTTTATTTTTAATAACATTTAGACAATAAAGAAACCTTCATGTAGAATTTGAATGATATAGTAGTAGTTATATTGGTTCCTCATGTTATTAAATTCCTTGGAAATGTTGTATATCTTAAAGCTTATATATATTTTAATCTAAACAAAATTCAAATATACGAATTCATGTCCTTTATTTGAAAACTATGCATGTTTATAATAGAAATCTTGTACATTCATTTACATTTATTAAATTTATTCTTCAACTTCTTTAATAATTTCTTTCTCGAAAAGATCTTACGAGAACACCTTATTAGATACTGTCATCTGATATCAAGGTTTATTCTTTCATGTTAAGAAAATAATAAATTATTTGTAAGTCAAATGAGAAAAGAATATAGTAAATCTTGTAAGGAGAAAGTTGACGAAATGTAAGGTGCATATCATCAGGAAAAATTTGCGTGAAACATTAAAGGATAATGAGCTTACCACAGAATTAATATTCGTGATATTTAGGAAATTTTTTTCCCCTTTTTACTTCTTTCTCGTTACTTTTATACTGTATACAGAATTTTACTCTAGAACTATTCTTATTTGTTACAAATACTTGTCTCTGCATGCATTTATATTTCTGAATATTATAATAAACATTTTATCGAATTTAATTCAAAATTTGGAAAACAATTTTGTTAGAATTGTAATTATACTATTTTATTGAAAATTAATTGTATGTAACAAAATTAAATTTTGAAAATACACTGTTAAACAAGTATTTGAAATAATCTTCCCAAAATAGAGAAGATGATTTAAGATTAGGAGGATTGGATGAAGGCGAATTAAAATAAATAAGAAAAAAATAAACGTTGAGTTCTTAATTTTAAAAATATTCAACAAGTAACATGAAGAATTAATAAAGAAATAAAGCAAACATAATCAATCATTCACACAAAAATAAAAGAAAGGTGGTTATTTTTATCACCCCTTAACTGGGGGGGGGGGAAATTTCAGGACTTCAGAGGGGAGGTGCAGTCTACGGGACGACATTTTCTATACACTGAAATTAAATTTTCTTGTCAAAGTATAAGTACAAAAATCGGTCATTGTACTCAGCAAATATTTTTCACGATATATGATTTTTTTAGAAAATTTTCAAAATTCACTATCATTCAAAAAAGTAATTGTATTCGAACATACATTTTCTTCTCAAATTACATGTTATAGTTAGTAAAATTCTTGAAAAAAAGCATTCCATTTTACTTTTGAAATCATATTTATTTTTCCAGTATATAAAAGTATATAGAAAATAATACAAAGGAAAATTCAACAATTATATCAAAATATGACAATTTGTAAATTTAGCTTTTGCTTTTTATTACCATAATTTCAAGTAGAAATTTTTTATCATTCGTATCACGGCTTTTGAGGGCATTTTAAGCATGCATATTAAGTGCTAGTATAAAAATTAGCCTTAAAATTATTTAGTTATTTCTCTTTGCGGATTAATATATTTCAGAAAAGGTTCAAAATACATTATACCCAGAAAAATTAATTATATTTAAAAGTACAAATTAGAATTATTCGAATGGGAATTTCATTGAAAAAATCCTCTGTACCATTATCCGCAACACCAAAATAATTGTTTTCTTCCTTTCATTAAAATTAATCTGGTGCTCTGCTTCATAATTAGAATAAGCAGATTGGAATATGTTTCGACGATCAAGTTTTAGAGTCATCTACTATGCCTTGTATAATATTGGAGCACTAAAAAGGAGTACGGTCTCAGAGACGTCAAGGAAATTTCTAAAATATCAAAAAATCCAGCTCTGTGACCAGCTGAAAAAGTGTATGTGTAATGAAGGTCATCAAACTGTAAACTAGAGAGTCAATTCATTTGATTGACCAAAAAACATGATTGGACTGATTGAAAGTTCATCCTGAGAGATCTGAGATACCACACCTTTCCAGTTAAGGGTTAATATTATGTTTTATAAATATTTTTTTTCTATTTATTTAGCTGAAATTATTTAAATAGAAGTATTATTACGAGAAGTAATTTTAATAAAATATTTGCATGCAAGTAATTTTAGTACTTTAAAAATCCAGTTTAATAACTTTTATTTTGCTCTAAAAATTGTAATGATTTTATCAAATTGTATTTTAAATTATGTAAATTAATTTTTTGCTATGAATAGTTTTTCCATTTAATTATTTCATAAATAATGCCGAAGTAAAAACCTTCAACATGTTTTTGTGTACATTTCTTTTTAAATTCCAATTATAATAAAACAACTCTAAAATTAAATCATATTTCAACATTATTATTTTATAAAATTTGGAAAAAAAGATAATTTTAGATCATTATTACAATGGTTTTTTATATGATTTCCATCGTTTTTGAATTAAGTATAACATAACTTTAATGAACATTAAAAGACAATGTGAGTGTATGTTTTGTCGCTGTACTTTTCGTTTTATAGTTAACCTTGCATAGCTAAATAGGAAGTAACCAAATTTAACTCTTGCATATTTTGAAATATATGTAATTTGGAGATTTCGAGAACAATATTTTTGATGCTTTAATTAGATACTTTATTAGAATTTTAATTAAAAGGAATTTTTGGAGCACTTCTGCGATATCTTCTGGAAATTAAATTATGGATTCTCAAATTTCATAATAATTATCTCTTTTTATTATGTAATATTAAACTAATAATCCATTAGGAAAATTTCAACGAGTAAATTTTCTAACAATATTTTAAAATTAATATTTAAAATGAAATATTTTGTAAAGCTGAAATTCAAACAATTTCCTTCTTCTAACAAATATTTAAATATGATCTCCTTTTTTGTTAATTAAAGAGGAAGTGTCCTTTTAATACCTGTGCAATTTATTTGAAGGAATAAGAAAATTACATTACAGCGTCCTGAAGATTAGAGTATAGTTTAATCGAAGATATACATTTTCAATCGGTTTTTTTAAAGTATTCAATGGGGTATCACTTTATATATAAATAAACAAAGCAATTATAAGAATATTAAAATAACATGACTTCTATAATTATCATAAATTGACGCTTAAAAGGAATTTCATAGTTATAACCAGGATTATCATGTTGTACTTCAGCATGTTAATTAAATATAAATGTAGCCAGTATTTCATATGAACCTGATGTTCACTAAACGCAGCTGGTAATAAATATAAATTGAAAGCTTCCCACTTAAAATTAAGGAACAATCAATTTCCATAGCAATTTGTAAAAGCGTTTTAAGGATTTAAATGAGTATATATTTAGATGAAACTAATGAAAATACTTTTAAGTTGAAGAAATTGCCAATTTGAGGTGAATCTTTAAAGAGCTGATCGCAGAAAGATATCTTTAGATCTTTTATGCAGAGCATTGTTGTAATTCGGCGATTATTTAATAATCTACTAGTATACTATCAATGTTCATTGGTAGTGTTGTTTTTTTTGATGTCATGACCTGGTTTTTATCATCTGTATGTCGCATTTTTTTCTGTACTGAGGCATACGGTGGATATCTGTAGAATAAGGTGTCGTCTTCTTTCACCCAGGTGGTTAGATTAGGTTATTTACAACACCTACCGAGTGGTTTTAATGGCAATTGATGTTTTAGATAATTTGTCAAAAATCTAATATTTATTCTCATTATCAATCATAAAATTAATATCTTATTACACTGCAATTGCAGATTGATGAATTTGCATAGATTAATTCAAAAATTAAATTAAATAAAGTTAAGAGAAATTCAATTTTATATCCGATTATCTAAAACCGAATTATAATTAATTATAACCGAATATTTATAAAGAAAAAGTTTGGTCTAGCTCTTCTTAAAGTCATTAATCTACTCCTTAAAATATATAATGCATAACTTAGGATACAAGCTATGGCTTGCTTTTTTGACCCGAACAACAATCTGACGCCGGTGTCCCTCATAGGGATAGCGCGTCTTCCTCATGATTTGGACGCCTAGGTTCGGGCAGGGTCGCTCTTCTTCTGTGTTCTATATGTGAAGTTTATGACTGTGCCTTCCTATTAAAAGGAATTGAGTAAGCTAATGTGCTTGCATGAAGTAGTTAAGTCGTAGTCTTGGTCCTAGTTGGCGCTACTGAATAAAAAGGAGACGCTCACTTCAGCTTAAATCGCTGACCGATAATGTGGCCTGACCGATGCCAGTGGGTTTGTAAGGTGTCTTAAGTATAAAAAAAATCCAGCAGCAGTATATCCATAATAATTAGTTATTTTGAACGAATTGTATAGTAGTTGTTATTTTTTCAGACTGAACTTTAAATCCGAACCCATTGAATCCGAAAGAAAAAAAAAACGATAAAAAGATGAACAAACAGTTTTTATTTTGTGTCAATTTAAGAATACATTTTTTGGTGGGAATAATGTCTAAAAATAATGAAAATTAAATTTCTGATAAAAATGTTATTATATACAATAAAAGTGTAAAATTTTAAAATTCTCTTAAAAATTCCTTTTTTAAATACTTATTAAAGTTAAAACGCAATTTGAAACTCATATCAGAAATATATTATGGTTAAGGAATTTTTTTCCGCGTTGTCAATAAATTATATTTCTGAGTCAAAATATAATTTAAAAAATACATATTTTTTTCAAAATATTTTAATTTTATATTTTAGTGAATAATATTTTCGTCATGAACAGAAATTCATAGCAAAATATACAATATGCATATTGTAACATAATTGCTTTATTAAGATAACATTCAAAGATACTTATTAATTCTATATAAAATAAGATTACATCAATTTATAATTAATGTAACTATCGGTTCTAATGAACGATTTTAATTCTTCTTGCAATAGATAATGTGCAGTTTAACCATTATTTTTTATGCTCTACTGTTGTACTTAACTGCTATTATTAATTGTATTTAATTATTGCCTTGTAATTTTTAATGAATTATGACAAAAATTGAGGATATAAATATTCAATACAGAGCATTGAAATATATAATTGCAATATTAAATCTGCAACATAATTATTATTAAAGCTGCATCATGAATTTCTCTGTGCATCAATCATAGAAATAAAAATTACTTTAAATTATTTTTAGATACCATATAAAAGTGACTGATCAAATTTCAATTGACACTAAAAATTTCAACAACTGTATATTTATATTGAAGAATATCTGAATGTAATTCATTCAGTTTTGAAGTGTAGACTATTTCACTACATTTATTTTATATAAGAAAATATACAAACTTACACTCATTGTTTTTCATATATCTTGATAAAACCTGAAAATAATTGATAGAAATGTCAGTTTGTATTGAAGTACGCGATTTGTATGTAACATGATTATTTTTATGCAACAATTATTATTTATAAGGCATATGATTATTTTAATCGAGCAACGTAAATTGACTGAAATAGAAAAGAATAATCTGATTTCCTAAGAAAAGGAAATTTTCTGTCACATAAATAAGAAAATACCAATATTCATTTCTAAATCCTTTTTTTTTCTTTTATGTTTTATTCTATTCTTTAAAGAAAAAAATACATTCTTAGGAGAACATCATATTTTTGAATTGATGATTGTAATTCATTCTTAAATCTCATCCATTTCAAAATATTTCCATTGCAAATAACTAAGCGAAAAATTAATTAAAACTTTGCTATTCCTGAATCTTTAAACGAATACGGTAGCAACCCAGAAATCAATACTTTTTTTGTAACATATTTTATTTATTATTATTTTTTGCAATCAATGAAATAAGTTTTGTAAAAATAAAGCAAAACCAAATTAAAATCATTAATTTGATTTTCTTGTATAAATGTTAGAGAACAGGAAAATATTGGAAGAAATGGAAACACTGAATGTAATCATATCAGATTCTCATTTCTATGGTCATAGAAAAATGTAGTGTTTTCTTGTAGTCAAAATTTGACTCCTCATTTGATTTTTGAATTATTTTTTATCAGTTGAAGTATTACATGCAAATAATATGCGAAATTTGAAATTAAATGATATAGAATGCTAACAAGAAAAATCAATTTTGGTACTTTACCGTTAGTTGGGAGCAATGAGAAATCACCAACTAATGTAGAATTCCGCCAAATTTCAGACAACCTCTTCAATGCTTTGTTTCACGACTTGACTCGCGTTTGGTTCACATTGGCCACTTGATTCGCGTTTGGTTCACATTGGTGACATTTGTGCTTTGATAATGGAAAAGTACCCAATTTTTGTCAGTTTTGTATCAAAATTCTTCCAAACACACATTTTGAAGGGATTGTGCAGTTGAAGTTTACAGAACTTAAATGGATTCTATAAAATAGGAATATGACGAAGGTCTATAAATATAGAAAATAGAAAGAAGCACAGAAAATGGAAGGTGAATGACGAAGACATAAAGCCAGCTATACAGACATATTGAGTCCATGCATTATTTCCTTTCTTCTCAAAGAAGACAATGGGGGGCCAAATTGATACAATGTTTTAAATCCAATTATAACCTATTTTCTATGAATTATATACCTCCCATACACCATTTCTCTTTTACAAGAAAACTAGTTTCATCTAGATTGCCATAATTTTTAAAAGAATTATGTGATTCATTCTCTGGATTTGAACTTGAGTTTAACATTCAATAGCACGCGTCCTTTGTTCCAACATGAAAAGAAGAGAGTGTTGAAAACATAAATTATAACAAGTTAAAAAAAATAAGATAGTAGTTATTAAAATTAGGTTTAAATTGAGTGAAAAATTTAAATGCAAAGATTTTATACAATTATTATTAAAAAGAATTTAATCATAAAAGGGATTTGTAATCACATTCAAAGTTATGGTTTTGTGCAGATTCTTGATAAAAAGATATAAAACAATAATTTCAAATGAATTTTAGGTATGAATGACCGATGGAAGACTGTATATATATTTCTCATGTTTAGTAGAAAAAGTTAAATAAAAAATTACACACACACACACACACACACATATATATATATATATATATATATGCAAAGATTACTATTTACAAATCAATTATTAATTATTAATCTATTTTAGAAATTTTTCAAAATATATTATATTATCGATAAAAAAGTAATTATATTTGAACATACATATAAAAATCAGTTGTACAACAATTCTTATAAATAAAATACGTTTCTGCTTCATTTAAAAGTATCTGGAGCGCTGCTTAATAATTGGATCGGTTAATTCGATGATATATCGGGACCCAAGTCTTAGTCCCATCTTCGAATCCTTGTATATTGCTGGGACACTAACAAAGAGTGTGGTCCTAGAGACAACTCTGAATTAATTTAAAAAGCATAACTGAAATAACTGAATTAATTAAATAAAGAAATAACTGAATTAATTTAAAAACAATAGCTGGGACAGGTTGAAAAGTGCATGTGTATTGAAAATCACAAAACAGAAAACTATAAGGACATTCCATTCAATTGTGCTAAAAATAGAAAATTCGTCGCTAGTGGTCTCGCAGACCGCACGTACCCAGTTAAGTATTAATGTATCATTGCTGAAATTTTTCTATAGTACTGCAACTGGATTTCCTCTGACTCGAGACTAGTGGCATTTTCCGATGAAGCTCCTTTTCTGCTAAATCAGACATATGGGTGTTGGCATATAAGGTGTTTAACTCCTGTAAGCTAACACCCTAAGTTAATATGGAAAAAGAAACTAAATTCATTGAAGTGAAGATTATTATTATTAACTCCAATAAATTATTACTATTAAATTTTATCCAACTGAAGTTTTTCAAATTTTATGCATTCTGGGAAAAAAAGTGGAGCATTAAATATGCATTACAATTTTGAAGAAAATATAATGTATTTCATACTGCAACCGACAACGTTTGTTTAAGAAATAGTGAATATGAGAGACAAATAAAAAATATAATTTTTATTATTCATTTTTTCATTATTTCCTTTTACATCCAATGTCCTTTTAGGAAAGAAATGTTTGTAAATATACTTTTTTGATATATAAGAATTAGAAAAGTATATTAGGTATTTTTTCTTCCTTATAAAATAAGTATTAAAATACTTGTTGCTTTCCAGTTCTATTCCTACTAGTGATTTATTATTGTTATTTTAAAATAAGGGGCTTCTTGAAATTATTTTTTAGTTAAAATTTATAATTAGTGTTAATCTATTATTCTTAAAATATAATGTTATTGAAATGTATAAAGTTAGAAACCAAAAATAATTTGCATGTAACTCTGATGTGTTGGCGTTAATTTGTGATGGAAATTTAAACATTTTAATTAAAACATAATTCTTCTAATTGTTCAGAGAGCTTATTTAAAACTTCAATATAGAAGATTATTACATTCTTTCAGCGTTATAAATTATATTATTATTGTTATCTTTAGAGCGAATAAAAAATTTATGTTCGTAAATAAAAAAAGAAACGAATAAATATTTATTAGAAGAACTATCGATAATTAAAAGGAATATAATCACGTTTTAAACGATATAATTAATAAACCATTTAATTGCTTATAAAATCAATTCTGAATAAATTGACTCAAACCTGCGTGATTGAAAAAATGGATAATTGGATCATGAACTTACACGAAGAAAAGTTTAAATGACGCTAATTCCTTGCAAAACCCTTTATTCATCTTATTATTTCTTAAAAAAACTGAATCGCCTTACATTCTTCATTAAAGAATAGTTTTTTAAAAAATTGCATAAAGGGATTTGGTCTCCAGTTCTATATTAAAAAATCTAGGAATTCTAAAATACAGCATTTCAAGAATCGCTATTATCCTTTTTTGCAGAAACAGTTGAAAATAAGGTTTTAATTTGCAATATTGAAAAAAAAAATTTCTGAAAGTAAAATCTGGGATTATTGTCCAAATACTTTTTTTTTCTTTATAAAGAAGCTTAATTATGATTTCAAATGACAATTCCGTAAAGAAGATATAAAATTTTTAAATTAATGGTTGCCACTATTTTTTCTAAACTAATTAATAAATTTTTTGCAAAAATTAATTAACAAACATTTTTAAATTATTAATGAAACACATTTAAGAAACTCTTAAATCTTATTCAAAACACTTATTTAAGACAACAGAGGAAAAACTACTTACGAATCAAATTAAACTTATAATAAAAAGTGTCATTTAAAAACATATAGAAAAATAAAAAAAAAAACGCTTTTAAAATAACTTTACTCAAATTCATGATTTTGGAATTAAATGCATGCAGAACTTTTCGGAATTATTTATATATGCCTCATATTTTATCTTCATGTTTTTTTTATTGTATGTTTTATTTTATAATGGAAATCCCTCACTACTACTCTGTTAAATGTCACAAAACTATTTTTAAATGCTACCATAGGAAAAAAAATTCTTAAAATAAGAAAATAATTTTAGGAAGAAAACGTTATATACATAATTTTTTTCTTTAACCATTTTATAAAAGAAGCGGAGTGAAGCTCAATTTAAAGTGTCAAATGGAATAATAAATAATTATAAATATAAAAAGAAATAAACAAAAAGAGGAGTTAAATGCATTAACGATTAAAATTCAAATAAGTTTTATATTTTTATTTTCTTTCACGACATATATTTGCACATCTGCAAACACGCCTTCCATTGTTAAACGTCGCAAGCTGTCGAGATGGTGAATCTCCTTCACTGACAGTTCATATGAGGAGTTCATACAATCTATACAGTTCATACAGACCATACGTACAGTTCATTATGAGGATGGAAGGACGATGTCCAGCATTTGGTTGCTGGGTGGTCCCTTTGTGAAGGCATATCACTGACCCAAGTTCCAGAGCGGTCCATATCTGGGACGTGTCATTGATGGTCAGATCTCTGGCCACGATGGCGCCTGATTTGAGAGAAATCTTTGATGATTCGCTGATGGAAAGCTGACGTGTGCGAAAGGAAACTGAGAAGGTAGATTTCGAACAGCGGTAAAGTGCAGGTTGGTCTGGGAAGTGAGATCTCTGAATGACGGACAGCAATTTCGAAACTCCGTTTTGGTAACGGTTTTAGCTAACAAAATGCCCGCGTGTTGTGGAATTTTTCCTGGGTTAAGGGAGAACTCTTTTCCTGGACTGTTTTCACGATATACTTTCAAACTACAACTGTTATGTAAATAGCGAATATTTAACCTAGATTAGAAGGAATTGTTGTTTTGTAAATATTTAGAGCTTTAAATGCTAAATATACGGAGCTTTCTTTAAATATATAGAGCTTTTTCTGGAATTCCACTCTCTCATTTGATCGGTTGCGATCATTTCATTACAAGAAGTAATATGCAGAAATAAAAAACATTAGCATTTTTCCCAACGAAATCCACATTTTTGGTGTCCAATTTTTGTCGAAACGATAAAAGATATTTTACTTAAAAAGTGATAGAATCGAAACATTCATATTAGTATCAAAATCAGAAAATAAATATTATATAATTTATCAATCTTGAATGAAACTATATATATTATTAAACATTCTTGATATATATATCGTTTGATCTTTTAAAATTACCTATCAAAAAGCTATATTGATCAAGCAAATATAAAATTATAAGTTAATTGTATCCATCTTTATTAATAGATGAGAGGAACCGTTTCTGGACAAATGTGTTTTCCCTCAATAAACTAAAGTTTTCTATAGCACACTTGGGAGAGTAAAATATATACATGTCGCAACGTAATTTTGAAATATAAATTAGATTAAGTAAAAAATAAATCGGGGGTTAGTATTTTTTTAATTTCCAGTTGCTCTCTCTTGAAAAACTCCAGTACAAAACTAAATTTTGCAACATTTAAAAATTAGACGGAGGTTTGTTATTATTTTTGAAATTACTATCACTTGAAAATATAATACAAAAGTGGATTTTACACCAAAATTTAAAATTAATGACTTTTAATGATATTAACACAATTGAATTTAGTAACTGTGCTCATTTTTTTAATTATTGGTAATTTCAAAAAAAGTTTTTTCCCCTTAAATTCCCAAAATAGCTTTTATTATCGAACTAAAAGCAAATTTTACGTAAGTTCTTTAATCGAGTGATTATAAGACATTTTTGAATACTGGAAAGTAACACTCAGGTAGATAAAAGTAACGTTTCAATATCTTTAATTATAAGATAGAATATTCGGATATTTTTTAAAATGAGATATAAATAAACATGATGGAACAGTTATATTTCTATAAAAATAGCAAGATTCGTCTCTTAATAATTAGAAATATTTTCTTGAGGAATTTATGTGATATTGGTAAAAATATAAATTAGAATCTTAATTCGAATATAACGCAACTAATGTTCCCTGTAAACCAGCTGATTTCCGAAATTGTCCATGGTTTTCATAAATTTGAAAATTACTCTTAACTTGATGTTGTTTTAGTTTGGAGTTTTTCCAGCATTAAAATGTGTAAACAACAAATTCTCGATTTATGGCTTTAGAGGCATCAGTTTTTATCTTAGGCATATTAGAAAAAAATGTAGAAGATTGTCACATTTGACAATCTACAGTCCACTAAAGTTACAATCAGATTTCCATATTATTCAGTCCCTGAATTCTTACGAATTGACTTAATAAATTTAAGTTATTAAGCAGTTTAAACCAGTTCGAGCGAGACTATCAAATAACGTCTGCTTCGATAGATAGAAAAAGGTTGGACTTTTTTCATCTGAAAATTGCAACTTTAAGACTTATTTTCATTTTTTCTTTATGTACTGTTTGAAATAATTTGCTTAATTTTTTGCAGTAATATTAAAACGGAATAACATCGATAAATCATTTGACTTGAGGAAAGCGTATTTCATCACTAAATCCAACGCTGAAAGCGATTATTTGGAAAGAAATTTTAAATCAGATGAATCTCCTGACTCCCTTATCACATTCTTTCAAAGAAAGATCAAAGGATTCAAGTCTTTCATACATCTTGAATCCTAAGCATTTTAAGCTATTGGAAAAACGAATATTTCTGGAACTTATTCTATCCGAATTTTATGTTTCTTTGCAGTCAATTTTACTTTCCTCAGATATTGGAGCGTTTCCGAAAATATCGGATTTCCTGCTTGAAATGGCCTCTTTGAGTATTCGCGAAAGCTGTTTGTATTCTTTCAACGAGGGAATCTAGACTATTTAGATGATAGACTTAGCTTTCGTTTCTCTATTTCCTTTATCGAGGAAAGTAGATTACGCCACTTGTTCTGGAGATTTATTTGGAATTGAGACAAAAGGATTACATTTAAATTGCTAGAAAAATCAGATGACACATTCGTTTTTGAAAAAAAAGTTTATATGAAACTCAGAAGTAATTCAGTTTACAACGACAGAATAAAAATAATAAGTGATAAAATAAGTGAAATGTAAATAAAGTAAATAAAAAAGTCGTAAATAAAGTTAATAAAACATATAAAATTCTTCAATAATACAGAGTTTCTAATTTGTAAGTTAACTTATTTTTGGTATTTGGAAAGTCATTTCTTGATTTCTTGAAAAGGAAAACATTCTTCTTTTAATAAGTCAATCATGCTCAAAAATGGATTATTTCATGCAGATAGTAGAATTAGTTCATTTTTTTTTATTGAAATTTATTTCATTTTTTAAGAAAAAGTATAGGTTTTAATTTTAACGTGAATATAAGGTAAAATAAGAACATATTTAGTATTTTAATGGAATGTAGAATGCATTCATCTACATTCTTATATAAACGATGAAGCTATAGTTACTTCAGCTCATGAAATTTTTGTTTCTTATTAGAAGTCATGAAATATAGGACTTTTCTTTTTTTCTAACTCTCAGATTCCCCTAGATAATTTTTCCTTAACTTCCTAATAAGGGGAACAAAACTTAACATACAGCTGTAATAATTTTCAACAGAATATATTCTAACCATAATTCGTTTATTCCAACTTTATATGCTCTAGCATGATTTGGAATGCCCAGATTGCACAAAAGCCCACTTTCTGAAGGAATTAGTCAACATACATATAATTTTATCTAAATATGGCTCGATAACTTTATCTAAATATGGTCGTAAATTTTATCAAAAAATTATAAACAAAACATATTTGTTCTTGCACTCTACGTTTTGAAGTTAAAGTGTACAAATTTGGCCGAAATCTGCAATTTTATGCGCTTTCTAAATGAAATGAGCTTTCTTTTTCTTGTGCTTTCAAGTACACATAATTAAAAATGTGTGTTTGCCCTTCAGGGGATATGAATCATGAATTTTGTCAGAAACTCAAGTTTAAAGTCTTTGGTGATTCAAATACATCACTCATTTCATATGCAAGAAAGAGAAAATATTTTGAAATAAATAATGATGAAAAAATGAACGTGCCCTGATGAAATTTGTGTTCATAAAATTAGTTGAAAAAAAGTTTTGTTGTTTTTTAATAAATTATTCTCTGAAACTGTTTCATATTAAGACAGTGTAAGGAATTTGCAATGCATTTTATTATTATGTCCAGAATATTATATTCTCTAAAATAATAAAATATTTTTCTAAAATATGATAATCTATAAAATATTATTCTAGATCATTATAATTTATAAAATATTGAAATATTTTTCAAGATTATCATAATCTATTAAATATTAAAAGATCCTTAGAATATAATTATCTATAAACTATTAAAATATATTTTAAAATATCATTATCTATAAAATATTAAAATATTTTTAGAATAATATAATCTATCAAGTATTAAAAAATTATTCCAGAATATAATAATTTATAAAATATTAAAATTTATTTCTTGAATCTATATAACATTTACCTATTTATTATCGACTTATTTAATATAAAGTAATAAAATGTATTTACAGAATAATAAAAAATTATTAGAAAAATATTTAAAAAACATTTTGTGTCAAAACATAATCTATTATTTCCATAAAACAAAATTTAAATACAATCATTCAGTGCAAAGATTTCTTTGGCATTTTCAAAAACATATTCACATTTATAATTCTTTCAATCTTACAACATACAGCAACAGCAAAAAACAAATATTCATGCTGGGATTTAAAAAAAGTTCATCACTTTTCAGAAAAAAATTCAAAGCATATGCTATTTTTACATTTTCAGATTTAATATCCTCCTGTCTCTTTACATGGATCAACAAAACAAAATTAAACTCAAAAGTTATAGCAAAAATGATGTTAGGCGAAGTATGGTACTTAAGCCTTCGTACATTCTCTGATAAATTGCTGAACTCGAAAGAACCTTAGGTTAAGAAAGTTTTTCTTCGTTCTTCTTATAAGCGAGGAAGAAATTTCTTCCAACTCAACTAATTGAATAAGTTTATTAAAAGGCTTGCTTTAATGAAAGTGAGCAAGAAATTAATTTGTTTCCATGGAGGAATTTTTTTTTTATTTCTCTTAAAAGCTTCAACATGAGATTGAAGTTTATTTCCAGTTAAAAGAAAAATAATAATTCTAGATCATTAAAAAAAGAAATGTATTCAATATAATGTGAATATTTATTTTTATTTGATTTGATCTTTCTCCTTGTAACATTCAGTAAAATGTCTTAAAAATCATAAATGGAGTCTTTTTCTTAGTGTTAAATTCTATAAAAATATATGTATAAAAAACATTTAACCATACGACAGAAAATAGAACGCCGACTAAAACATTTTCGCTTTGGTACTTCAAAACGTTAGAATGATTTTTTACATGATTAATCATGAAATTTTGATATTTTTTAAATTAATGGCTTTTTACACGTTTCAGAGTAACCCTCTAAAGTTTTTGTGATATTTTCTTTACTATCTAATAAGATTATACCTTCTACTTCAGAAAAAGTTTCTGATTTTGATTCAAATGAGAATCCATTGAATATTTGGCTTATCTATATATTCGAAGTAATTTCAATAGTTATTTATAATCGTCATGAAGGGTTTATTTTTTCTCAAAACTATCGAAAATCGGTAAATCGATACACATATGCCATACAAGCAAAAAGGTTAAGTGGTTAAAATATCATGTGTAAAAGTATTTTAAGTAATTTTTATACATGATGACTGTAAAATTAGTACGAAAGTTTATACACAAACATTGTTTTTCAAAAAGTTTTTGTAATTCTAGAGAGTTTGGATTTAAAGAATGAACGTTTTGAATGCAAATAAAAAAAACATGAAAGTTTTGAATGCAAATAATAAAACATGAATTATGAAGCAAATACGAAATTTTTGAAGAATATTTTTATTTATTTATAAGGGAGGAAATATTAAATAAAGCTAATATAAATCATTAAATAATAACAAGGAGCAATAATTCTGATTTTTATATTATTACTACCCATCATTTTTCTAAATATCGACGCATGGGTAATTTGATAGTCTGATAGGAAATGGGTTTAAATTGATTAATTACTTAAATTAACTAAGGCAATTCGTAAGAATTCAGAGAATGAATAATTTAGAAATCAAGTTGCATTTTTTATTCGCGATAAATCATCAAATGTCACTATGTAATCACTTGTCTAATAACCCTAAAAATGGAAAAAATGTTTCTTCAAAAGCGATAAATAATGAACTTGTTCAATACGCATTTCGAAGTTTGAAAAACCTCAACGAAATCTTCGCCATGTTCTCACATAATGAAAAAAATAAAATGCCTCAAAAGCTTACCAGTTACAAACAATATACATTTTCTTAACAATCTGCAATTGGAGTGAAAATGATAAATTATATGGAAGTATCAAGAAGTAAAATGCATAAAATTTAATTTCTCTCTGGAATAAAAATGTCCCCTGAATATTTATTCTAGTTTATAATTGTCTCAGACTTATATTTGATGAATGGATGGAGTATCTTGAATCTTCTATATATGTCCAATTCCATCGAACCAAATAACTCTCCTAAGAGTTGAGTGTCTGCTAAGAATATAAGAATAAATTCTGGTGTGACCTGATTGCTTCTTATCGAATATTCCTGCAGTTGATATCTAAATCCGATTAGATGCCCTGGAGCTAGTAAATGCGTCGGGCATGGAATATGAAACATGCTTAATATGAGAGATACCTTAAATATCTTAGAGTATACCAGGAAACGTACTTATTGTTCTTAGAAGATATTTAACCTAAACAAAGGTATATTTACATTTAATACTTAATGGGAAGTTTATTGGGATGCAAATGTAACTGAATTATAAATAACGGAGCTCTGTCTAGTTTTAGAAATAGAGAGAGAGTGAAATACATTTTTGCTACGATCATTTCTGAAATATTTTTAATATTACTTTGTCTTGAACATAAAAATGATCGAGGGATAGTCAATTTTATTGAGATAGAAAATAATTTCTATTATTAAATCCTACATTTTCTAAGCATTCGTATTGCCAGAAGAATTGCAATGTATATTTTTTAAATCAGGTGACATTTCAAACCTGATTGCAATTTACTCCGCAACTAAATCATTTATTTACCTATGGAGACAAATTTTTGGAAAGATAATTGAGATAAATAATTGATATAAACTAGATAATTGATAATTTTCCACATTGATCTAGATAATGAGTTATATCAATTCATTTTCTAGATCAATGTGGTTGCAAATAATGAAAAATATTGATAAGGAAAACATGTGCCGGTTGAGAATCTGCAAAATGCGTCAATTTTGATTTTTTTTTAAAAGTAGTGAACATTGCAATCAAAATTAAAACACTATACAAAGATTTCTATTTAATCCAATTATTTTTATACATAATGTATTTACAGCTATGGTGAAGGAATAAACTAGATTCTATGAAATATGGGAATCTTTAAAGATTTATAGGTAATCAAGTATTTTTTAAGTGAAAGTTTCACAATAATTCGTTGTTGAAAATTACATTATGTTACTTTTAAAGGGAAACTACTAGGTTCAAAATCATATCCCTAATCTGTTGCCTTTGGGACATTAAAAGTAATACATATGCAAAATTTCAAGAAAATATATCAATAGTTTATTAAGGTATCATGTTTTACGTGTGAAACTTCTTACGAAATATAAGTGTTTCAGAAATTAATTTAAAGTTTACATTTGGAATATGCTAAAAATGTTTTGCATCCATTAACAATACTCATCTGTAATTTTCATTCCTTTTAGCATAAAAAATACTGAAAATTTTTCTAATACTCGTTCCTTTCTGATAGAATATATTATAATATAAATTATAATTCAAAAAGGCATGTAATTTGATAAGACGTTGGAAAACATTTTCAACGACAGTGGTTTATAAAATGTAGCATATTTTAGTTTCTATTTACCACTGAATTTCAAAAACACCTGTTTAGAAATCTAAATAAATGCGTTTTAAAATAAAACAAAAAAAAATAGTTTTCAGACAAAAACTTTTAAACGTAGACATATATTATTTAAAAGAAAACAACATATGACAGGCAGAACAAGCAGGTAAAATCTGAAAGGGATCGATTTCTTATTTTTTATTTTATCCTAGATATGTCCTGAGAGATGTTGTTTCGATATGTGCCAACAAGATAAAAATACAAGTCGATATTTGTTGCTTTTAAAAAATTCTCAATAAAAAAATGTTTAGCTTTTAAGCAGATAAGTACATTTCTGGACAATTAAGTTTGTTTTTAAAATAAAAAAAAAATCACTGTTATCACTTCTAGAATAGAAAAAATACTTAAAGATGTTTGTTGTCAATGCCAATTTCTCATAAATGCAATTTGCATTTCTAAATTATGTATCTGATAAATTATGTATCATGATTTAAAAGAATCATGAAAGTTAATAAATGCATTATTATTTTCTGATACTTGTCTTATTCTTGATATGTTTAATATCCTTAAAAACTGCAGTCGCTTTTAAATTCTTGGCAGACGAGAGGAAACCTGGTTCAAGCCACTAAATTTGTCACAAATAGAAGTATGAAATTGTATGTCTTCAAATCTGCAAAGAGATACAATTTTCTTTTTTATACATATTTCTATATGAGGGCTGCATAAAAACTTAATTTTTCTAAACTTTTGTTACCTCATTTTAAACAGGCCAAAGTATTTCCATACATTTTGGTATATTATTTGATGAAATTCTTAAGTATATAAAGGAAATAAGACATTTTACCACTTTTAGGGGCCACTTTATACCTTATATTCTTTTTGGATTACATACTCCTTACTAAATCAAAGTTCCAACAATTAAAAAGAACCAATAATTTATTTAATTTGGATCATTTGAACCCCTCTTAAGTCTCCACATGCTAGTAAACAAAATTCGAAGAACATCTATTAAATAGCTTGGATTTTTGTACAGTATAGGAACAACTTTTGTACTAAATTTATTTATTTATATTACAAGAATCTAACTTTGATTTTGATTGATTATATTTTTAAATGCAAATATAAACAAAAATACCACTTTTTGAAGGATGGGTAAAAATATACTTTGAAGAATTATGCGTAACACACAGATGAAATTTACAACTAAATTCCCGTTTCAAGAATATATTTATATATGAAGTTAAATTCACTTTAAAATGCTTACATTTATTTTATTGCACTCTCTTTTTTTCAAAAGGTAAAAATATCTATGTTAAAGGATATAATGAGCCTTATTAAATTCATTCATGTACACCAAAAGACATTTTTTGAAATTTATAACATATAAAAGTCAGAAATTATATAGAATATCAGATAATCACGTATTTTTTGCAAATCAAGGAAATTTTGAAAAGTCTGTAATAAATTTAGTGTCACACATCAGTTTTTATTTAAATTAAAGTATTAACATGTAATGAATTTCTATTAATAATTTTAAAAAGATAATTTCAATGATGCCTAAGAAAGCTGCATTATTTGCGTAGAATATTAAATATTACTAAAGCTTTCCCTTAGATATATTACACTTTAGTAACTTAATTTTTTATACTTTATTCAAAATACAATTTTCTACCTTTGTTATCTCTGCAATATTTGGCGATAAAAAAGTTTTTACGATAATAAGAGATACATATCATGCAGAATAAAGTATAAAATATTTCTATATTTAACAATAAATATCTGAAAACAAGATCGTAATGAACAGTTGGATATAATTATCACTCTGGAGTAATTTTAGATCAAAATATGACTTTTTCATATAATATCAAATATATATTAAACACATGTAATATGATGCAAGAATTTGACATTATACTAATTTTCTACAGGAAACAAAATGAAGTTTCTTCTCTTTCATTCTAAGATCTTAAGAATAAATTTTTACCACAATGCAAACAAAATATATCTAGTTATTAGCTGATGCCAGCCAATAAAATGTCTAGCAACACTTCTTTAATTTAGAAGTTCTTATTTAACTGTTCTCAGGAACAGTAAATGCTACAGAAAGCATTAACTGCTGTAGGAGGAAACTTTGAAACCTAACGGTTAGTAAGTCAACTTACAGTAATGATATCAAATATATTTTTATACAATGGATTTAATTAAATAGAATAGATTTTTTTATTAATTATAAATCATGGAAATATATTATTTTTAATATGTTACGCTTCAGTATGACCTTTCGCTAAGAAGCTACAGTCATTTTAAAATTTTTATTATTTTATGCTTTAAGTATATTTTAAGTTTTAAAATATCGCTTTCTCGTTAATATCGTTTATTTATTTTATTCAATATAGTGCCTAAATTATCTTAAGGTAATTTTTCTTTTGATTAAAAATTGCCTTATTTATTTCAATGAAAAGCTTTTTTGTGTGCTCAATATAATCGATTTTGTCATTTTAAAATTTATGTTTCTGTTTAATATATGTTTATTTGATACACTTTTTCAATTTTATTCACGATATGGTTTCGTTTGATTTAATACAATGTCCCAGTTTTGTAAATGTACTGTCTGTTTCGATTAAAACATTGCCTCATTTGTTTCAATTACAATGCATTTTTTATTCAATATAATAAGCTTTATGATTGAATAGAATGTCCTGCATGATTAGATGTAGTATAGGCAGTAAAAATTGCAGATTTTCACAGCAACTGAAAAAAAAACATTAGACAATCTCCATCTTACATTATTTTTTTAAATACCAAAATTATTATAATTTGCTAAGTATTTTTGGCTGTTACAAATAGCATTTTTACTTAATTAAACTCCCCGGTGAAAATGCAAATATGGTGAGTTTGCATGCTAAACTTTCATAACCCTTTCTTCAATTTAATTTAATTAATTTGTGTTTTTGCAGAAAACACAGCGATTTCGAAGGATAAACAAGCCTCATCTTCTTATAATGACCTTTTTTTATCATAATATAATTATAAAAAAATTTAATCCTATATTAACATAAACGAGCTGTTAATTGTAATTTTCTATGACTGCCCTTAATTACTATCTTGGTTTGCAAAAGATATCTATCTGATATTTTTTCCTCTGACAAATCTCTCAGTGAGAATCAAATAATGGGATTTTATTGGAATGATAAACTATTAAGACTAATTAAAGGATATTTGTAAGAATTAACTGTCTATTAGAAGGGATACGGAAAAAAAATGTTTCATGTTTAGCAGCCAAACCCAGTTAATGTATAATTAAATCAAAAGAAAAAAGGAAACATTATTATGTAGCATTCATTTATTTCTTTCATGTGACCAATACCAATCTTTATTTTTCATTTCGTTAAATACATCAGTACATTGTTTTAGTTCAATACATATAAATCTTTCTTTACTTTTGTATTTCAACTTTTATGTGTTATATATAAGTCTATTTTTAAAAAAAGAAAGAATTTAAATAAATCCTGCTACAATTCATATTAAAGCATATTAATATGAATCATATAATCCAATATTAAAGCATATATTTTTATATATATATTTAAATATAAAAAAAATTTTAAATTAATAAAAGGTGATTTTCAATCATGCCTTTTTCAAGCATTTTTTGATAAACAATAAAATAAGATATAATTGATAGAAATTTAAAGTTAGTTTATGAATATCTACAACTGTAAATTTCGATATCCGATCTTCATTATTATATTCCATGAAGAAATGAAAACGCACTCTTAATAACAAATTTTGTTGATAGTATCAATGAATTTCGAAATGATACCCTGTAAAAACACTTTATTTTTTCAGTTTATTATTAAAGTTATGAAAACATTATACCACTTTTCTATTATTTTTGCTGTTTATACACATGAATTTAGATTTTATTTCGAAATTCTAAAATCTATTATTTTTGGATTTACTTGAGAAATCTAAAAAATTATTCTAAGTACAATTTTAAAAATTAGCCTTGTTTATTAGTTAGTCAAAAAACAAATTGTCGAACTGAGAAAAGATCTAATTATTATTAATTTTTAATTACATTTATATCATAATTTATAAATTAACATTTTATTTTCTTACATTTCTTCGAAACCATTAATCTCTTTATATAAATTTTTTATATCTCTCTTTCCACATTATTATAATAAGAAATCATTACTAAATATTCTCACAAAATACAAATCATCTTCTTAAGTGGACAGAGTTTCAGAATCTACTATCTGTTTTATTCTTTCATGCTTCTAGTGATAAATTCCATTCTTCTAACCTTTTGATGCAGAAAGATTTCTCTGGAAAGGAGAAGGTCATCACCATCAGCGGTGGAATGTAAATAAAAAGAACTTTCCCAGCTGACAGTTATTTGCTCTGGTGGAATGGCAACAGACGTTGCTATAGGCAACCCTTTGAAGAAATGAACAAGAGTGGTAACATCCGTGTAACAAGAAAAAAAAATAAAGAAAAGAATGGCTGCAACAGATAGGAAAGAAAAGAAGTCAGGTTTTACCAAGCATACAGCGTTGATTTTTTTCCTTTAAACCTTAATGCGTGAAATGCTCAATTTTAAATTTAGATGTCACATTTTTATTCTTAGTTTCTCTTTAAACAAAAGTGTTTGCATTTTTTTCTTTGCTCGGCTCTTTTTTCTTTTTGCTCATAAGTTCTTTTATTTATTTACAAACTGTAGATTTCCTTCTAAAGAATTTTGAATTAAAAAGAAAGAAAGAATAAAATTATGACGAAAATTTTACTATTGAAAGCTTTCATTGCTGCTGTTTTTTATTTTATATATTTATATTACAAACTTATGAATTTATATTACATTGCATATTAACTTGCAGAAGAGAACAAACGTTTATTTATATCAAATAATTTCATCCTAAAAACTGCAAATTCCATAGATGTTTAAGTATCTTATGAACAACATTATTTTATTTCTTGTTTTCAATTTCAGCCGACGTTTTTTGATTGTAAATAAGTTTCTTCTTTCGGATATGAGAAATGATAGAATTCTGAGCAGTGCATCTTACAAGTTTTACTTTTTGCACAAATTGCACCGCCAGTTATATCCATTATTTATAATTCTAACTTAGAACATTTTATCTGGTAAAAAATAAATTTAATGCTATGTTTAATTTAATATCCTTGTAGTTTGGTATTTGCTTAATTATTTTGTGCATATATACAGCCATATTTGTATATATATATATATATATATATATATATATATGCAATGCAAGTGCAATTTTCAATCAGTATCGATTTTATCGATAAGTTGAAAATGATTAATTTTAACAAAGTTATAAGGGTATTCAAGATAAATTTATAATTTTCCTCACGTAAATTATAACTCAACATATGAACATAATAGTTTATATTTCATAATAGAAAATTATTTTTAAGTTACATCGTACTGTTTTCTTTTAATGAATTAGGTAAAATCACATAATGTTTAACCTTCGGCGCGCCGTCACACTAACATGAACGGTCGCGCGCATTTCCTGCATACGCTACATTAAAATTTAAATATTCAAAAGCGTAACTATTAAAATTATATTGTAAATAGCTTAGGATTAATAATTACAATTATTTGAAAATTTTTTATTTAAAAAGAAGCAGAAAAATACAAACATAGATTTCAATAACAATATAAAAGGACCACAGTTTAACTGATTTAAAAATAATATAAAGTAGATTGCCGACATCTTGACTGAACAATTTTCATATAAAATTCAGAAGTGCCAAAAATTAATACAGAATTTATGTATAAAAAGGAGAAAATGTGCAAAAAGGGAAAGTACATCTCTAAAATACAAATATCTGATCGGCAGAGACCTATTAACACCACAAACATACGACGACAACTGAAGGTATTTCAAATGGAGGGGGACGAATAGCCAAGGATAGGCGTTCCCAGTACCACCAGATCTAAAGGTATAAAACGAAATTCATCTCAAGTGTATCTCTCACATACGGGCGCCCGCTGGAAGGTTAAAAAGAGGACAATAAATTCCCGTTTCAGAAAACGTTTTATTTTATATCTAGCCAAATTCTGAATCAGAATTTCAGAATTAATAAAATTCATTTTTTATTAAGTGTATGACCTGGAAAATATGGAATAAAATTATACTTTCCTTCCTAAAATTTCATAGGACATATATATTGTTTTTATTTCATATCAATTAACTGTACTTTGCACTCATTGTCGTTTGAAATTTATGGATTCATTTAATTCAAATTCTTTAAATCAAATAATTCTCTCAAGAAAAATTAATATCAGATGATTAAATATTTATTGGGAAAAATCGGAATTTTGCTGTAAAATCTAAATTTATAAAGGAAATTCAATCAAAATTTGCGTCCGAAAATTTCAAATTTGAAACAAAATGTTGAACTGAAACTAAACTGACAAACTGAATTATATGAAGTAAGTAGATCCTTTCTTTACATTGAAACATTCACATCTTAATGCCTTTTTTTTAATAATATTATTAATTTAATGATGAATATTTGCTGCTTCTGCAACAAATAAAAAGATTACAGAGTAGTGCAGGTTTCATTGATTAAATCTTAATTCTATATTATTGCCTACAGAAAGCAAATTATTAAAATATGGAAGACACTATTAATAATTGAAGTAACTGAAACTGAATATTGAATGGAATTGATGAATTTTAATTTTGTTGATTAATACCAGTTTCTTTTTTTTTTGTAAGAAAATAAAACTTTTATCAATAAAATTTTCATTATGCTAAAGAAAAAACAATTATTGTTTTTAATTGATGAACTATAATAGAAGAAAAATTTTAAATAATGGTATTTCTTAAGAGGAAAAAAAAACGGGTATAAAAAAATAACTCTATGCTTACATCAGTTATTTTAGCTCATTAGGAGGTGTTTTTTTCCTGCCTTAAAACTCTAATAAACAGCAATTTTAGCAAAGAAGATTTAATTTCACTCTGTTGTGTTTTCTGAAATAAAGTTTTACCATCGTATCCTATTAATAATTTCACAACATAAAGATATTTAGTATATTATACAAAGTTAATAAAAGTTTTCTTTATGTCAAGACTTTGAAAAAAATATGGGTGTTATAAACAATAAATTTTTTTGAAGAACCTTTATAGTTTATATTATAGTTTTACTAGCATTTTCTAAGAAACTTTCAATATCTTTTCTCAAAAATACTTAACTTGATAAATTTAATTAAGCACATATTCTTTAGCAGAATATGTCAAGCATCATTAGAAAGAATAACGAGGGAAATTGATTTGATATTAGACACAACAATAATTACATACCTTTTTCAGTTACATTTATTTTATTGCTATCTTTCAACTTATAAAATATTGAAAGATAATTTATTTAAAGTGCAGCAATAGCGGAATGCAGATTTAAAAACGTCTATTTCATGTGTTTTCAGACAGGGCAATATTTAATACTTAAATTTATTACATGAAATTTTATCCAATTCCAATCTCTACCTTTTAAAAATAGTTTTTAAAATACTTAGAATAGAAAAATATATAATTTTATATTTACTTCAAAGTTATTTTTAAATAAGCTATTTTTAATTCGAATCATATATAAAAGGAATTATGTTATATAAAACATCGTTATTCATGGTCGTGGTGATCACCAAAAAAATTTCAAATCTACAGTTTCTTTAAAAATTTGAGAATAAATATTTTAACCTTTATTTTATGACCTGCGAAAAAAATGTATAAAAATAAGTAAGAAATAAAATAAATGAATAGATAACAAAAAATTTTAAATTTATATTAATAGTAATTTTTGAATTTCATGTTTAAGTCACGAAATAATATTTGTTATAATCGTTGAAAATGATAACAAAATTGATAATTAAAAAAAAAAATTGCTGAGATTACTACTTAAATTTGGACATGCTAATTGTATATTGATGTTGCTGGTAGTATTAAATTAAATAGTAAAAATGATATTCTATTAATTTCTTTTCAAGAATCTCTTATATAATAAAATTATTAATTGTGCATTTATGTCATAGTTGTAGCGACTGATCGAACTTGCGATATTCGGGTTTGAAGCCCAGTAACATAACCATTCGGCAAAAACGTACGCTTCTGCCTATTGGCTGTTACTGGCTTATTAAGTTGTCATAACATAGGTATCAATAAATAAAATTGTAACAATAATATTGTATTAATATCTTTTCAAGAAACAATTATAGCATTTTAAGTATGATGAGAAAAAAAAATTCAAAATAAATAATTATATGCTCTTAATAAGCAAAGAATATGGAAGTAAATATTTTATCGAATGTTATTGTATAATTGAAATTATAATCAAACACGTCAAAAGGAATTATGGAGGAAGGATAATTTAGAGATTAAGAATATTTTACTTCATTCATATACTTTATTTTTAAATGAAGTCAACACCATTTATCCTCTGATTAAATTAAAGTATTATTTTTTAAACTGATTCAAAATGGTTATCATTTTCTATTCTAGATGTTTTATTTAAAAGAATTTTCAAAAAATGACTAAAAAAATTCTTGGTTTGAAGTTTTATGTTTTTAAATAAATTTTCTACAATAATATTCCTATGAAATTTCAGTTCTTAAAAATATGAATCAAGAATGGTAAAAAATAAGAATGGTTACATGTAATAGAATTTCATTTCTGTATTCAAATAAATATTATTTTTGAAAGTTTAGATCGAAGATGTACAAAAGAAAAAAGAAAAAAAAATCCGACAAGAAATATTTTTAAAATCACGCATTCGAGCACAGTTTCCGATTATGGAACCGAAGAAAAATTTTGAAAGTCGTAAGAAATCTTTTGAATGTCATCCAATTATATCCAGTCTGAAGATACTCTTTCATCATCTTTCCTTTGAATTTTTTGTATAAATTGTTACATATTTGAGCTTTGAATGTCAAGAATTCCATCAGACAAGCGAAAGAAAAGTTTGAAAAAAGAAAAAAAAAAAAAAAAAAAAACATTGGAAGACATCCAAGTGTTTTATCACCGAAACGCCAAAGATTGCAATTCAACTGTAACTGTCAGCCAAGGAAAAGTAACAATAACACTGATCTCGCCGAAAATCAAAGGAATTTTATCAGCTGCTGAAGTATTTGTAGAAAAGAGGGACAAAAAAAGATGCCATTCTAATCCTATTACACACCCTTTCTTTGCGCAAGTACCGCAATGTAGAAAATTCCGAATTTTTTTTCATCAGCGTTATTGAAGGAGAGTCCACGTCTTTTTTTTTCTTTTTGTAAGGATACAAGCCACCCACCCCTATCGATTTAGAGGGGTGTAAGAAGGGATTTTCTTGCTTTTATTATGTGTGTTAAAATTTTGTATCGAAGTGAGGCGAGAAATTAGATATTATATAGACTCTTTCAATTTACAAGTAGGATGAAGCTTGTTAAGAATCTCGTCAACATACTTGCTCAACGAAAATGAAATAGAATGGTAAAATATTTACTTAATAAAGATTAATTGTTCAATTTCGATCTAAGCAATTCAAAAACAATTTCTAATATACATGGAAATCATTTCTTATAATTGTAATTTTCAGGAAAACATGATCAAAAGCAAATTTTTCTGAATGATTTATATACGATAATATTATATTTCAGTCTTAAAACATCGCATAATAAGTGTATTTCTTAGAATTATCGGTTATACGTGTAAGAAAACTGAATTGTTAGGCTGGAATTATTGATAACAACAATAGAATAGGCAAAATTATAAAGAATGATTGTTCATCAAAGTACATAAATTTCTAAGGTTAAAAGTTTATGAGCAATATAAACGCAAATAAAACAACTAAGAAAAATATTAAATAATCGTTATTTTTTCATCAAATTGAAGGCTTCATTCAAAGTTCATTTACATTTCATAGAAAAATGGAAAGTTAATTCCTTTGGAAAATATTTGCAAACAAACCAAAACATAAAATACTTTTTAAACTGTGGAACTTGATTGAAACTAGCATCTTGAATTCTACTTCGAAAAGACGTCATTTTTTTTTTCATATCTGAAACCAGGATTTTTTCTCACTAACCGATGCATCAATCTGGCAAAGAAAACTTTATTAAAAATGTTTTTAGTAAAGTTAAGAAAAAACTCTTTTTTCACAGTTTCGAAATTAAAAAATTCCAGCTAGCTGATTCATCACTTTCCGAAAGAAATGCCTCAGCGAAATTTCCTAGCTATATCTGACTGCTGAGATACGTTTGAAAAAAAAATTTCATGTAAAATACCGAAATTATTTTTTAATGCTTTTTTGGCCAAAGTTGTTGCAATCTCAGCCTCAAAGCAATTTTATTTCTTAAAAAGATTTTTTTATGCAGCCTTGCTTCTATAAGATTTTATTAATTTAAATTTTGCTTTATATTACATATATATTAATGAGACTGTAAAATTAGATAAATTTCAAAATTATTCACTTAAGGTTTTGAAGATTTCATATATATGCATTAAATATATATTATATTTTAAATACCTATAAAATGAAATCTAGTATTTAAAAAATAATATATAGATAACATATAAGGGAATACAAACTATTCTAGACTGCTTAGTTTTTGAATTTTTTTTGTATCACAGTTTTAATGTTTTCCTATATAAATTTATTTTGACCAAAATTGGACATGATTTTGTATAAAATAAATAAAATAAAAATTTAATTGTTTAGAAACATTGTAGTTTATTACTAAATATTAATTACTCTAAATTTATTTACAACAAAAATTCAATATATGAAATGCATATGCTGTTTTCTTATAAGATTTTAAAGAAATCTTTATTACGGATTTTACTTTATACGATGGAATTTATAAGAAATCGTAAATATAAGCATTATTTAATAGTAAATTAAAAACTAATTCTGAAACAATCTGAAATTAAAATTGGTTCGGAATCAAACTAAAACAAGCACCATTGTATTTAGAGAGCGCTAATGTAGCTAACACTAACACACATATAAACTTAACTTACTTAGTAATAAATACAAAGTTAATAAGAGAAAATGATACAAAATTAAAACAAAAACATAAACAACACGACCTGAAGAATTTCTTAAGAGTCACCCTCAGTCACGGATTCAAAATAAAGGATTTTATCTATAAGTGGTCTGTTTGAAGTTAGTCCAACAATATTGACCCCTTGAGACTCGAAAATACCATGAAATTAAGGTCTAACATATACGCCATTTTTTTACAGAAATGAAATAGAATAATAAATAACAAAAGAACACAACTTCCAACTATTTTTTTTTCGCTTAATCTAATAATTAAATAAAAATTGTTGTAAAATTTGATGCCTTTCGAAAAACAAAATACTTAGTAACAAAGGTTAAACAAAAAATGAGTAGCAAATTAACAAAATATTGTTTCATTTGTGATAAATTTTTCTTGTAAAGTTAAATAAGTCAAAACCAAAAGTGTCTAACATAAAAATGGAACTCAATCTACTCAATCTTTCAAGTAAATAAGTAATAACATTTCTCACATTCTTATTCTTTTTACGAAATTTACCAAGCAATATAATATTCCTTGAAAATTAATTGAGAATTTTTTTCCGTCTGGATTAGACAGAAAATGTGATCAGAACTAAAAAATACCGGAACAGATTAATAATTTTTTACTAACAATTTTACATTTTTACTTAAATATTAAATATGATAATTTCACCTGTAATTTACTAAATTTTTTCAATAGCTCCTGCTGAATTGATTAAGAATCATTGCAAAAATTAAAAATGTATACTTTATGATGTCAAAAAAGACGATTAATTAAATTGTTTAAGTTGCTTCAACATGATTAGCTTCAGTTTTACTAATCATTTATAGTGTGTAGTAATATTTCCTGCTTATATATGAAATAGCAGAAAAATAAATTTTACAACTACTGTTTCATAAATTAATACAAAAATGTAGATTTTAATTAACAAAAAGTTCTTCAATAAAAATTTATTATCAAAACTTTGCATATTCTTTTATTTAACCCATATTTCAAATATATTTCAATGTTAAGCTGTTTATAATTTTTTTAAAAATGTATTTGCACTATATGCATACAAAGCCTATATAAATATTTTTTTCAGTTCAGAAACTTTCTTATAGTTCAAAAAAAGAGCAACTATATCTTTAGCAGAATTTGCAGTGTTATAACTATAGTCAAAAACGTGTACGAACTTGTATATTAAAGCAAACAAATATAATATATATATGTCACCAATATTCATCCTGAGCAGAAGATAAATTTCATAATCAGAAAAAATTAGTTAGGATATACATTATATCTTAACAGAAGTTAATTAAAAGTTCAAAACATTTTTTAATCCATAAATAATTTCTTCAATGAGGTCTGACATGTTTGATCAGACCTCAAATTCATTTTTTTGCTTAATAAAATAATTTATAGTGCACATTATTGAACTATCTTTAAATCTTTCGCAAATAAGCAATGAAGAACATTTCCTGCATAAAATATCTTCATCACTGCTGTAATAATATTAATCCAATTTTAGTTTAATACATTATATTAGTTGTCACATACATGAGAACGAATTTTTACTATTCACATGAAATATAAATGTTTTTATTTCTCAGAATAACATATTTCTATTAAAACCACCCCTGAAATTTAAATTTTAGGGTCAGGTTATTATCAGTTTTATTTTAGATTGTGTCAGCAACATCTTATCAATATTTATTCTAATAATTATTAGAAGTAGAGGGAAAAAAAAATTTCAGTCTAATGCCCTTAAGTTAAATGTAGTAAAAAAAGATTTCTCAACTTTTAAATACCTTTAGTTGAGAGCTTAAGACCAAAGATTCCTTATTTAATGTTCTAAAATAAATATTTTCTTCATGTTAATGAATTCAGTAGCTTTTTACAGCTTGATCTATGCGTGGGAAGAAAAAAGTAAATTCTTAAACATGTATCATGTCCTTGTGAAAGAATGAATGGGAAAATGGGTTTTTTTCTTCCTGGATATTCTATTTTGAAAAGCGAAACATTATTCAATAGTATTCTGAGTTTAAGGAATCATTTTTGAAAAAAAAGCTTAAAATTACGAAAGAACAAAAATACGGGATAAAAATTGATAATATAAATTAACTTTTAAAATTGATTATCGAGAATAAAACTTTTAACAGAAAATTATATATTTATTGCATAGACTTTCTTAAAATCATTAAAAATAAATTATGTTTATATTTCTTGACATTTTTTTTTGTCAACACACACATCAAAAGCGTAGGCGAATTAATTATTTTTAAAATTAAATTGTTCAGTATTACTTTTAGTAAACGAGTATAAATTTTAGTATAATTTTAAAGCGTTTTTTAATCCTTTGAATAATGAATAAAGAATTTAAAAAAGGTGTTTTACAAAGAATTTGAAACAATTCAGTATAATTTTTTTCAATATATTTTATAAACTGAGTAGAATAGGTTTATTTATCCAGCATCTTATTTCTTTTATATATTTTTTAAATGATGATTTTGCTGTAGTAATGAAATTAAGAGATTCTTCAGTCTTTTATCAAATATTTTAACTGGTTATTTTTCTATTTTTGAAAGGAAAAAGCTTTATTATTGTGGCCTGATAGATGACTTCTCTTCCACATTTTTCTACAGAAACATAAACACTTTGTAAGAAGATATGTTTTGTGCCGCAGTCACTTCATAAATAAACACTCTTTATTGGATTATCAACCCTTAAACTTTTGCATTACAATACCTGCAACCTCATTTTAAGGAAAATGAAAATTAATTAAACAAAAATATCCAAAATTTAGTAAACGCACATGAGTGTCATGCAGGGTGACCATTTTTTAAAGCAAATATTATCTATATCCATTTTTAAGGTAATAAAATAGGATTTCGAAAAATTAATAAATAAGATTTCCAGAAATAAAATAAGATTTCAAGCAATCGATTTTCAGAATATTGCTATATACATGATTATCAAAGTTCACACCTCACATTCTATGTCTTTATTTGAATAATTTATTCATGAAACATTTCAATTTTCAAAATATTTCTTAGCTGCCCTAAAAATTGCTTCATTAGTATGATGCTTTGCAAATTAATTAATTATTTTTTGTCGATTTTCAATTTTGAATTTTCTTTTAATCAATTAGCAACTTATTCTGGAATTAAATTATCAAAATCATCAACGTTCTTCATTATATGATTTCAGATGGAAAAAAGTCTTTCAATAAAGAGACAGTATTAATTATTCTGATTGAAACGATTATGTTTCATTCCATGCACCTACGTTTAATAAGCCAGTTTATTGAAAGAAAGACTTATTCCCAATGAATAGTGACTTATTAAAATAGTTAATTTATATAATTTGCTTAGTCTGTAGTCCAAATGATGGCATTATCTTAATAATTTATTTATGTAGAAATTTATTTTCGATGATCACATTTATTTCGAGAATTGTTTAAGTTCCAAAAGTATTTGTAAATTCTTATGGGGTATCATTTTGATAAATAGTTGAACATATTCTGCTTTGATCTCAATGCAATTAAATAGCATAATGTTTTAAACTAGCTCTGAGATTTTCATTAGCTTTTAGACTAGATTATATGAGATGTCATTCAAATGTTAATTAAATAATAAAAATTATAATTTGAATTAAAAATGTCGATACTGTAAGTTATTTAATTTAAAACTTAACTATTTAAAGTTAAACGCATTTTAAGTTGGGAAAATTAAAATCTATATTATCTGTTGACAATTTAAAAACCTATCTAACTCAGGCTTTTTAAAATTCAAATATCATTCTTTTACTATTTATAAAGTTTAATTACGCTTTATTGTATTTTATGTAAGTCTTCATCCTTGAAATATCTTCGACAGAAACGCAATTACTTCTTATTAACAAGAAATACATTTTTTTTTGGAATGCCGAGAATCCAAGAGAAAAAAAAAAATTTTGTTAACTTGACCAATCACATTTAATTTTCAGTTCCTTAAATATTAATACAATTTAAAAAATTCTTCAATAGTAATATATTTCCATTTAACTGAACTAATATTTTTTTCCTGGTAATCGTTTCTAGAAAAGTTCATTATGTATTCTTGAAAAACATCAGACTGCAAAAGTTCAATTACATCATCTTATTAGATGGAATTCTATGCTGAAAAAATCAATAGGAATTCATTTTAAATGAACAAATAGGATTTCAGCAAACAGGAGTGACAGTCAATTTAATTAGAGCATTTCTATTTCCATGTATTTGATGAGCTCGTGCCTTACCTAATATTAAATCTGTCTATCAAATCTACTGACGTTTGCTTTCAAACTAGTAATTATGCTGTATTATGTCAAGTACCGATATTTCATAAAATCCATTTAATTACTATATATTTTTTTTTTTTTTTTTTTTTTTTTGAGAAGGAAAGGTTATGTGAATATGTGGGTGAGCATTTGAAATTCGTGCAAACGTTTTTGTGCTTTCTGATCTCAACGTTTTTTTAATTATTATTTTCATTCATGAAGGAATAAAACTAATTCAAATATCTACCTAAGTTCTATAAATAAAAACAATAAAACCTTAATAAATTTATGGCATTCTCTTAAAAAATTAATCATCATTATATTTTTTACCGATTTCAAGAAAAAAACTGTTGAAATCTTTATTAAAAAATAATAAAAAATTCTTAGAATGAAAAATTTAGTTAACATACTATGTATAATTTTAACTAATTAATATATAAATTTAATAAAACTTATTTTCCATCTTTACACGAATGAAGAAAAAAAATCATTAGTAGTTCTAATTGTTAATGAATTGCACAAACATCATTGTAGTTGTACATTATATATTCATAAATATAAAATAAAACAACTACCTACGATTAAGATAAATAATAAAATTTCTAACTCAGAAAGCCAAAAAGAATATAATACAATTTTGCATGCACCTGAGTCTGTTGCTAATGTATTCTTCGACATTTTGTTTTTAGAAAATAAGAATGAAGTTGAATTCAAACCTTCATTGAGCCCAGTTTTCATTTCAAAGTACTTGCATTCACATTCATATTTTTAGTCGTTTTTCTTTGTAAATAATGCAAAATATTTCATAATTATTAAATTTATTGAAAATAATCGAAATCTTATTTTAAAATTGAGGAAGCATCTAAATAAAATTTTGAAATAAACTAATTAACTTTAAGGAAAATAAAAAAATGATATTCATCTTTTTCGTTATTTAAAATTATAATATTTAATTGTTTATCGTATCTACTTAATTATAATCAAGAAATTAGAGGAATTCCTCATTTTTTATTCATCAACTAACAGCTTCTGTTAGTTTAAAAATTGTCAAAACAATCAGATACAATTATGTTTGATTACCAACAAATTATTAAAAAGGCATTTTAAATCTAAATACCGGAATCATCATCATCAATAATCTTCATTGTTATTACACTAATGAAGTTTGAAAGTCTTAATCATATCATCATCTGTGGTTCTTTTAAATTTCTAAAATAATGTAGAAAATCTAGGTTTTTTTTTTAAAAATAATTTTAAATAGATGGTTTGAATGCAAATGAAACACACTGTATTCCACCCAAACGTATTCTTGGTTTTTATTTAACTGCAGAAGAATGCTTAAGCGAACTCTCATAATGTTAATTAAATATTATCTCAACAAATCGGAATTAAATAAATTAAAAGGAAATCAAAACCAGGTTAATATCTACTTGCATATTTATTCAGCCACAATTTCAGGGTAATCAATTATAGTATTTTATTTATTACTACATTTGTTTCCTTTATCATTTGATGTTTAAACTTTAGTTTATTTTTAATTTGTATTAAATAAAGAAATCATTTTCGTCAACATTCTTGAATGCTGTTTTCGAAATTTGAATAAATCATCACATTTTTGGAATTTTATGTTATTGTTATTACCTTAAAAATTATACATTATTTTATTTTATAAACATAACCACAATCACTCTCTATTTGATATTACTAAGGAGAATTTATACATTCCTGTCAAATGCGATCTCATTCTAAGAATGGATATTCTGCGAAATTCTAAGCAGATCCAGCATGGATGCTGCCTCGTTAACGTCAGATTTGGTAACTTTGATTCTGTTGCTGGTACTATAGCATTTAGTTCAGGAAAGCCTGCTGACAAAGACAGCGATTTCAGTAGAGTTTATGTTGTAGCTTCTGAGGGGAATTGCCTTTGCGCGCCCCACTGTAAAAGTCTGACTTTTAGCTCTTATGAAGATGGCACTCACACCTTGTCTTGCACATCCCTTTTTTATAGTCGTGAGGGGGCTCTTTCACACACCTCACATATAGAACGTAGAGTAAAGAATAATCTTGCCATTCGAATCCAAGTCTCCCATCCCACGTGGCAGACTCGCTACTTTTAGTTTAGGAAGCCGACACTTTGATCCTCAAATGAAGTTTTAATTTAATCTGAAATTCGAACCAAGATCTGTTGATATTTCTAGAAAATTCCTGCATTTTGGAAAGTCCATTTAATTTAGAAAATCTGAAGAGATTTAGTTATTTCACTCGTCGAAGGTTTGATTGCATACTGAACTCTTTATTTTTTGTTGATGAGTGTATCACTATTTTATGTTTAGCGTTTTTTGGTCTGTTTGTGCTGGGAATTTTTGCACTGTGATTTACATACTTATTGATTGTAGTCTTTTCACTTGGTTTTGGTATTTTACAATGCTCTAAAGAGCCTTTTTTTATCTAGCTTGTTCTGTTTCATACATGTGCGAATTTTCATAAAAAAATATTTAAACCTCTATTCAGTTTCCGTATTTTTTTTTCAGCTCGATTGCAAAATACGATGTTAATCCTTATAGATTACATTTTTTTCTCTTTCAGAAAGGTAAATTTCTTGAAATCTAAATTAATTAGTGCTTTCTGATCAGGCAAAATGGCATTTAACGGCCTGTTTTCTCAAGTTTAGTAATGTAGAGACGTCAATGGAACTTTAAGTTTATAATTCTTATGCATGTAATTTGATAAATTATGAATGTTCCTAAAAGTAGCTATACAGCGATTACATTTTGTTAAATTTAGGTTTAAGATCCGCTTCCACTGAAGAATCATTTTCAAAACAAATCAAAAGCATGATAAATACGTTAAACCTCCTACCGCTATAAAAAAACAACAACTAGTGGCATGTCATTTTTAGTTTCAAAACATGAGATTTGCTTAATATACGGCCCCAAAAGGGCTGTTTCTCTATTTTTTGTAGGTTACATGATATAAATATCAAGAATTAATTCAAAATATGGAAAGAAATTTGATAGAAATGCAAAGACAGACATGCTTGTTTGAATGACCTGAAAAACGTCGGTTTTACGCAATGAAAACTTTTTAAGATAGTAGTAAATTAACTCAGTTAATCGGTTTATAGATTTGAGCAAACATGCGTTTCCATCGACACCAATGATGAGATAATAAGACATAAAGTAATAAAGATGTTTCATTTTTATTCATTGACAGCCATTTCATTCACTCATAATTTTTTAATTTTTTCAATAAAAATCATTTAATCTTTGGGTTGATTTTTTTAAAATCATCCAATTAATATGAGCATAATAGCATTTCTGCTATAAAATTATTGCCATATTGCTAAGCATTCAGAATAACGAGAAACTCCATCAGAATATGGCACAATAACTAACTTGTGGTCGTATATTATTAGGGAGAAGAAACAGGTCCAAAGTGAGAAAGAAAATGCACGAGAAAAATCTTGTTGATTAAGAAAACGTTACATTCCAAATAACAGAAAACCACGAAATCCCTGCTAGCAGATTCATTACAGCAGCATCGTGATCAGAATTCGATATTAGGTATTCATCACCTCAGAAACAGGGAAACATTTTTATTTTCTTCTAAAGATATTCAGACAGGAAGATATATTTGCTTGTTCTATCCGTTCCATATTCAAAATGAAAACACATTGTTAGTAAAATAAAATTAATATGAGTGCAATGATTTCAGGTGAAAATCCGTTTCATTTTATTTAATATATTGACATAGTCTTTAATGAGTTAACGTTACAAAACCAGAAAGCATTTCTGGATAAGAAATTTTTATAAAAGGCAAAATGCATACTTAAGGCCTCATCCAAATGTAGAATTTAGGATAATAAGCCTGATATAATTGCCAAAAAGTTTCGCATATAACTAGTAAATTTTAAAGTTACATTTCCGGGAGCTACAATTTTAGGTTAAGCAATCATATCATAGAGATTCATATTTTTTATTTATCTAGAATTTGAAATGTGTTTTTGAATATTATCACAAAAATATACTTAAAATTGGTGCGAGGATCATATTTTTTAATTTAAGGAACTGTCAAAAATAAATTAATTGAATAGTTGATATACTTCAATATAGATTTTGAATGGCAAATACCACTCATTTATGAACAATTTCAAACAAGGCTATTTCTAATGCTATCACGTTTTACTTGGCTATGCAACTATTTACAGCATTAGCAAGTTCAATAATTTTTAAGTATTTATTTGGAGCATTTGTGCGAATAGAAAAAAATAGTATCTGAAAATCTAATTTATATTAAAACTCTTTTTTTTATAAATTGTTTCAATCAAGGATTCATCCATACTACATTTGAGATTATTAATAGTTGTGTTCAGAGTTGTTAAAAGGTTAATTAAATTTTGAAGAAAAAAATGGGAACAATTGGGGCTGTTGACAAAGGCATTATTGCTCTTGAATCTGGTCACAGATTTATAATAGTTTTTAATTGTTTCTGAAATTTAAAAAAAACAAAAACATTTTGTTCATTTTAAATCCAGTTTTGAAGAAAATTACTTAGTTGCTGAAAACTATTAATATAAATCAAGCTGTATGTTTAATATATTAATTTTGAAATACCTCCATAATTTGTATGGTGTAAAATGCCCAACACACGTGTTAACTCATATCGATGATTTATTCAGAAACATAGCATGATACGCAAGAAACTAAAAGCGTAACAAAAAGATATGAAAGCAGAATCTGAAGATATTATTATACACAAAAAATATATTGTTAATATAATAATAGAAAGAAAGTAAAAGTGACCCTTCTCACACCTAATAATAAAATATCCCTCCAAATAAATAAGTTAATTATATTAGATCACTTCGCTTTCTGTGAGTGTTCAATAAGGTGAAGAATTTTTCAGATTGACCGAAAGGAAACTCAAGATATAAATACTCATGAGGGCTGATTAATCCGTAAAGGGCATTTATCGTAATCTGACTCTATGTAACTGTTTGGAAGCAACAACTCTGCATTTATTATCAAAAATATAGCTTTATTTTACAACCAACAACAACGTGCCTTGACGCAAAGAATTCTTATCGCTCTCTGTAATCATACTTGGCCATAATTCTTATCACTCTCTGAGTGATGCTGGGCCTTTATGTGATTGGCTGATTAGCGGAAATGAAATACATGCCATTGTTTGACGCTGTATCACCGAGAGAATTAGAACAATCGCTACAATGTCACCATAACTAAATTTTTTTTTTCAGCCAGGATTGCGTGTTACCGAGGACTGATTTATTATCTGAAATACAATCAACATTGTTCAGAATGCCTGTGACTATCTATTTTCAAGAATTTTACTTCTGTTGCTGTGTATTGTGTCTTATGGAACTCTACAAGCCAGCTGATTGTCATCTATCAGCGATTTCAACCGAGTGAGTGCCTCCTGTTTTTTCAGTAGTACCAACTACTGCCAAGAGTACGATTTACCTATTCGCGCTTCACAACTCGGGCAGATTTCCTTCACGTATCATGATTTAGATTTAAATCAAAGAACGATCAATTCTGAATCCATTATGGTGGTATGACTCTCGACATGGAGGTATTTGTGACGACGGCAGATTTAAACATCCTTCAGCCACCACCACCCACAGAGAGTCTTCGGCTGACGGATTCGAACTCGCAACCTAACAAACACTAGTCCAGCACTCCAAACAACCAGTCTATCCCGGCTTTTATGATAATTTTAATGCATGAGAGTACTATGAATGTTACTTATCGTACTATACATATGAAATAGTTTTTTTATTTTTGCTCATTTTTCACTGATTATACATTTTTTAATATGAAGAGAAGATGAGGAAATTAGTAAACACCTTACCAAAAAAAAGTCAATAATTAATGCTGTGAAAAAATATTTGTTTCCACTACTCACAGAAAAATGTTACTTGTTTAAATACTAAAAACTAATGCTTATGTTTAATGACTTTGACAAAACTGTATCAAAAGTTAAAAAAGCCCTGATACATGGTCTATATCTTATTGAGACAGAAAGATTTTAATGCACTCTATTTCGAAAGGTAATGTGCCTTATGAAGCATTCACCACCGAATGTTTCTTTTAATGTACAGTAAAAGTTGCCAAGAGTTGGCAAAAGAAACGATTTCTTTGGCTTTTCTTGGCAAGATAAAAGCAATTAGAAAGCACTGAAGTATGAAACTAATAGATGAAGGCATGAACACTGTCTGCTGACAAAATCGGAACCTTTCCAGAAAGTTCGCATTTCAGATTGGATTTTATTTGTTTTCTAAGACACATTAAACAGATATGAGAGATCTTGGAAGATTATTGGACGAACTAAATTCAGAATGACGTTAATGTTTAGCACTTCAATGGTTCTTATTTCAAAAACTTCTTATCCAAAATATTTATTTATACAATAAATATTTATGAAAACAATTCAAAGTGTAAATGCTTTTACTTAACGATGTGTAACTTCTTCTTCAAAGTAGGAGGACAAAAATACCAAACAAGAAGTGTTACAAAGTTTAGTAGTTTCATTTTATGCTTTTAATAAAATAGTTTTCTATATTTTCATGAATTCTATTTTACAGATTGAAATAGGAACATACAATAAGGTTTCCATGCATAAAAAAATTATTATAAAAAAGAGAAAAATTATTTTGTCTGGGTTAATATAATAAAAAGAAAGATGCGTTAATGGTACTAATTCTCAACTATGTCATGCATTTTTAACTTATGATTAACCATTAACGAAATGTGTATTTCGCATGAAATATAAATTTTGATTTGAGCTTTCAGTCAATTTGTAATGTGTCGACAAAGTTTTCATAACTTCTGAAGCACTGCAGCTTTTTGTATTTGGTAGAGTCTGTCTTTAGTTGTTATCACTGCTAATAATAAAGGAATGCATTTGTGTTGGAATATTACTGTGTTAATGATGTTATCTAAATCTATGGAAAAGCACAAAAATGTATAAAAGAAAGAATGAATTGTATAAGATGAATAAAAGAATGCAATGCATCAAATGGAAAGTACGAAATGACAGAGATTAATGATATCAGGTTTACAGAGCGAAATTAATTTTTTAAATAATTTATAGCATAAGTATTTCTAGGGATGACTGCATATTTTTAAAATTTTATCTGTGACTTATTCAATGATTTATAATGGTATTATTCTTACAAACAGATAAATTGTATTATTGCAAATTAAAATTCTATTAAATATGTGTTTACATTTTATGAGACGGATACTTTCATTAAACTCATTAACAAAAGTCTACTGTAGCTTTTCGATTATGATTTGTTACATAAAATATTTGTTTATGTGGTTTACCTTGCATGCGCATAAATTTTGTAGTTAGTTACTTTAGATAGCCTGTATAAAATAGAAAATTACCTGATGCATGAATAGCTTTCATTTTACGAAATATTTTTATCTAACAACACAATGTTAAAAAATCAAATACCGCGTTTAATTTATATAAATCTTTCCATTGTTCCATTTGCAAGCATTCGAATCTATAGAAGATAGACAGTCAACCCTTTGAAGGATTTGAACAAATATATCATAAAGATTTACATTCCATATTTTAAATTTCTATACCAATATATATTAATCTAAATCTTTATATTTTCTTATACTTTGTGTACCTAAAAGTAAAAAGGAAATAAAACATTCTGTAACAAAAGTGTTGATTACAGAAAGAATGTACGTCGAATACCGAAACAATGATACCAGCCTCCGCCAAACCTGTTAGTGGATTTGTTACAGACATCACGTGATATGCTCTCGCAATTTGTTAGAACATCCCCTGAGAGTCAGAGAGGAAACGTGAAAGACGTTTTGTTTCTTTTGGAACACACTTAGTGAACAAGAAGAGCTCTTTAATTATTAATAAGTTTCGTGTTCTTGGCATTAAATCACAAGATAAATAGTGACTGTGCATTAACTTGCTGAATTTATTAGTTCTGCTTTAATACGAGAAAGCTAAGAATATTATATGATGATAATAAAATGGCCATTAATAGAAAGTTTTTAAATATGATTTAGTTTCAGGCTGTTAAAAATGATTTCACTTAATAGTTAAGCTTTAAAAAAGAAAAATATATGTTATCATGACAAAATTTTTTGAAATAGCATGAAAAAACTGAACAAAATAATCTGTACCTTATTTGAGGCCCTTAATTATAATTTAGGACAATTTATTTAATTGTAATTTCACAATTAATGGACTTCGAAACTATTAGGGAAAATTAAACAATCTGGAGCATATAATCAAATAAATACTTATTCCTTTTTCTAAAAATTAAAAAACATATGTAAAAAGTAATAAGTAAATCTGTGTCATTAATTAATTTTGAAGATATTTAAATAAAAAGTTTTATTGTCTAAATGAATAAGAAAATTAGTCTTTCATTAAGATAGATATGAATGATTTATAATTAATTACCGCAACAAATGTAATTAGCAAATATAAAACAATGACTAGTAATATAAATAATTATACAACTAGTATAATTATATAATGTATTTAAATGAAAAATAGAAAATTCTGATGATGTTTTAAAAAAACATTTTATTACCTTAATACATAAGTAGAATAATCAGAGTAATTATTCTTAAAGATAACATTTAAATAGGATTTAGTTTGCTGTTGCATGTAATAAATATATCCGTGAGAACAATGGCTGAATACTTTTGTTTTGTTCTCAGATTTGCTCTTGTTTTGTTATAAGTAGAATGTGAATTTAAAGAAAATTCAATTTATGATAAATAAAACTGAGCGAATTAATGCATCTGATACTATTAATTGAATAATATCAATGCTTTATTTTATTTTTAATAAAAATACAAAAATTTCTGATAAATGATGCAAATAAAACTTAAATGTACATCATAGACAGTAAATTTAAACATACGTATAACCTCTAATTATGAGAGCTTTGAAGATAAAGATAGAATAAAAATACAATATTTTGAACAGCCATTGTGTTATAAAAGAATATTCTGCAATTATGATAGTATATTTTTTCACGAGAATCCAAAATGAAGACAAAAAAAAAAAAAAAAGAAGAATTAATTTCAAACTCTCATTGTATTTTAAAATTGTTTTCAGCGTTTTTACTTATTTATGTTTTAATGGATCAAAACCCTCATTTCTTTCCTTTAGAGCCTAATAAATCACATTAAAAGAAAAATTAGAGCCTAAAAAGTAGATAAAGATTCAATAGAAAATTATATATAAACATGATTTAGTTATAATCAACGTGAAGATTCAGGCATTTGGTACATCAATGGACCAATACTCGATGTCTTATTTAAGAAATGTCTGAGCTCAAAATTGAGAGCATTGCTGTGAGATGAGATTCATTGTCACATTTTAATTCTTCATTAGTTTTTTTATTTTTTTATTTTTTCTTTAATTGAAGATTATGGAACAGAATTGTCTAATTTTTAACACTAGAAATTCGTAATTTTGGAGTATTGGTAGACATCTCACTTCTTGGGATTCCAGCATTTTTTGGTTTATTATTTGAGACTTGATCAACGCAATGAACGTGATTACTGACCGTTGAGGCCTGATGGTAAAGTTTTAGCCTCAAAACCGGAGAGTTTCAGGTTCGAAGTCCAACATCATTGAAAAACCGTCGTGTGAGGTGGTATGTTGCAATTTAAATCCGTCAGGTGACACGTCCTCTATCTGGTATGGTGTGGAGAGAGGGGGCTGCTCAGATGCCATCCTCGTAATCTGATCGCGTTTCAAAACTAAGAGGTTCATCCCAAAGTAGTGATAGTGTTGCTTTGAAACAGGATGTTAATATAACTAAACTAAACTGAACATGATTCTCTGTTATTATAATGTCGAACCTTTTCCCCTCTTTAGCGGTAGTTTGGCTAAAATGTGAATAATTTGTATCTTTTCTTTGGATTCAAGAGCATTAGAAAGCCAAAATTTCCAGATCAATTAGGTGTTTCGAACGAGTATTTAAGTCCATCCCAGTTGACAGGTAGCAATGATCTTCGGGAAGGAGATCGAAAGTTCCACCGATGTAACAAACATCATAAATTCTCCTCACTTTTGTCGAAATGAAAGTGTCCACAAAAAGACTTCCGTTTAAACTTTCTTGGAATTCGGGTTCCTTTTCTGGAAATTCGATCATGTAAAAGAATTTGGAAAATGCGAAATAATTAAAATCATTAAATTCCTTAAAATAGAAGGCACACATTTGAAGAAAATTGCCAAAATACATCATTCATTCAGCATTTGCGTATCATTCCAGAAATTAAATAGTTCATAGAACAAATGTATTTAAAGTGGTTAAACAATTCAGAGATAATATTTCTTCTTTTTCCAATTCTCATAATCAACTCATTTATATCGAGCCGTGAGTTTGACATTAATTTAAACTATTAGATACTGTAACTACTAAAATGATATACTTCTAGCAGCTATAAAAAACAAGTAGTCTATCTCTAGACGTTAGAAATATTGCATCGTTAGCAGTAGTAAAATGTGTCTTCATGCTATACTTGCCTTTTATCTGATTGTTTGTGACTATTACTCATAAGATTTGAAATATAGTTTTATTTACGATAAAAAGCGCGCGTCTCTTTCAAATCATGCAGTCACATTTTCTATTATCTCCTGAACCAAATACTATAAATAAAAACACACACATTTCTGACGGCTAGAGGTTGACAACTTGTTGCTCTTTCTTTAGCTATAAGATACCTATAGTTCCATTATTTTATCATTACCATTTAAATTCTTTATTATCATTTTATTTAATCATTATTTTTTATATTATCGTATAAGCCAGTGCTCTGACATAAACGTGTCTTTCACAGCTTCGAATCACTATTCGAGCACGGTTCTTCTTCCGTGTTCTAGCTGTATTTTGTATGAATATGCGTCCTTGTAGAAAAGGTTTGTGCAAGCGAATGTGATTCATGAAGTATTTAAGTCGTATTCTTGACCCTAGTTGGCGATATTGAATAAACAAGAAATGCTCCCTCGGCTTAAATCACTGACAAATATCAGCAGGTTTATAAAATGCCTTAAGTCATAATAACACATTATTGATTTATGGTAATGGCTATCATTTTATCTATTCTTAAGAAACAAATTTTCCAAATTATTTTTGTATAAATCCAGACTGAAAGATGTACCGTAATTTTGTTCAAATAGTCTCTAACATAAGTTCTAAGCCCCCATTTATCCATAAAAAAACCCGCGAAATGTATGAAAGGTCATGAAAGCCACAAGTATTAAAATTTTTACTTCCTGTGTCCCTAGTATACGAGTATTGTTCTTGGTATTACTATAAGAAATACCGAATGTACATTTCCCAAGACGATTTTTTTTCTTGTATGCATACTATTAAGGAAGTCTACTAGTGTCAAAAAATTTGAACTCGATATATTAACGAATGATCCCTTTTTAGAGATCTTTGAGTTCCAAAAACATATTTTTTGAAAATATCCGTCTATCTGCTGGTGACAAATATATCTCTTAAACTCTTTGAGTTAGACGGATGAAATTTGGCACATTGTTATGCATATTTTTGTATTTTTCTGCAGGTAAATGTAATTTGTAGATTTCTTTCAAATTTTGAGCATATTCCGTTAAGAAGCAGCATATCTATCCATCATTTTAGATATCAGTTAGCAAAATAATAAAAAAACAATAAGATTGGCATGAAAAAAAATCGGTTGGCTAAATATTCGGTTGACTCTATAGTCTATACACCAGTAGCATTTTGAGTCAAATCTAACAGAATTATCCCGGCATATATTTTTAGAATCATGTGAACTTGTTGCTACTGACAGTAACGAGAATCGACTTCACAAACTTTGGGTTCATAGCCAGATAATATGACCAAAAGACAAAAGCGACCACTCAGTCTTGAAGATATTTACTGTCTTATTAAACTCAACTGCAATATTTTTAAAAAGATATTTGCGGGTTTATAATTCCTTTCTTTGTTTTTTTATTATCTTATATCACTAGTGTTGCTATTGGCAGCAGCAAGCATCGAACTCGCAACCTTTGGGTTTATAACCAGATAACATGATCACAAGACAAAAATAACCCCTCAGTCTTGAGTGTGTTATCTGGCTTATTAAGCTTCCTTTACAAACTCACTGTCTTTGGTCTTAACAGAGATCTGTAAAGTGGAGATCCAACAAAATTTCAAATTCGAAGTCTTTGAGTTTTGCAATAAATTATCATATTCATAATATTATTATCCATATTCATCTAAGTTATGCTCGAGAAGTAAAATGAATTGAGCAGGAATATTATACTATATAAAAATATATAATTACTCTTAGAGCCATATTATTCAATTAAATCTTAACTAAGTAATAATGCTGAATTAATACCAGAATTTAAATTGATTGAAATTTTATTTAGATTTAGATATGTTTGGTTATTTTCCCAACAATAGACACATAAATATAGAAATGCAAAATGTTCGTGATGATTGTTAATACTAGAATGTCCGTCGGAGTGGAATGGACACCAGAGTTTGTTTAGTTTGTTTTCCTTTCTGTATTTTTGTAGAGAATTTGAAAATGTCCGTTACTTTAAATCATTTTCCATGGTGATTACGCAGAACAAACTTAGTTGTTCTGGTGTCGGTTAGACACCAAGGTACCCTTATACAAAGCTATTGTTCAACAAAAGTTAGATACCATTAGCGAAACAAAATTTCCGAAGTACTATCGAAGTGTTATTGGGTTCTCTGCGGAAATGAATGAATTATACTAAAATTGTTGTTACTAATCGTTTTGTTTCATAGCATTTGCTTATCATCTCAAAAAAATTCATTCGAATTTCAAATGTTGTGCAGAGCAGAAACTATAGAAAGATGGCTTATAACCCTGATAAAATTGTCGATTCATTCCGAGAGTTTTCTGAGAATGAATCAGATGAAGGTTTTGCTCTAATTTAGATTCCGATAAAGACATTAGATTGTGTGAAAGTGAACTAGAGAAATATGTGAAAAGTGCAGATGATAATAGTCCAGTAATAAATGCTGAATCTAAAGGAATTATAAATTAGTTAAAATGGAATTACAAATTCAAGACACACTTTAATGTAGCCCTTATTCATCTCATTAAGAGGGAAATTGAAGATTGTAATGGGAATGAAACTAAAAAAATATGTGTGTCTATTGCGTAATAATGGTGTGCGTAATAATTATTTCGTATCTAATGGTGTGCAAAAATCGTAAAGGACAATTGAACATCCGATTATGCAATTCAAACGAGGCAAAAATATTGTGCATAAAAACGATAAATAATTATTAAAAAACTTGTATTCTTCATAAAATTCAGATTTTGCTTTATATGCTAATATTTATGAATATTATCACTTTATTTCCTTTTGTCAGATTAAATAAATTGCTTTGTTAAAATTTTTTATGACATAAAGGGTCATTATACGAAAATTACATGAAATTAATTAAAAAGATTTTAAAACTAAATTCTACTGAATTGTAGTTCTGCAGTTATTTAATTATTGCAATTATTTTAGATTGCTGTGTCGAAACAACACGTTCGATGTTTAACGGAAATCGAAATCCCGGAAGCTCTTGTGTTAAATCAATTTCCATATTTTTTATACATTTTTATTTTGTTTATGAGACAAAAAACTCAAACAATGCGATAGAATTTCAATAATTTTCTCTCCCTTAGGAGTATATATTCAAATGCAGAAATATATTAAAAATAATCCCTCTTACGCTGATTTTCTGCTTACATTACATTGAAGGAATAAGATGCAGAAACAGGATGCCTGGGGATCATTCTATGGTAGGTTTATGACATCTTGAAGAAGTAGAAGATCCACAAATAAATAAAAGCGATAATGCATTTGTTTGTGAGAAAATAATCTTCTTTTCTTTAGGCATTTATTGGATCGTATCAAATCGATGTTGGCCATATACTGCAAGAGCAATAATTAAAATCGACATAATGATCGAAAATAATTTTATTTATACTTCTCTATATAATTTTTCTTACTAATATCACTTACTAATATAAAAATTTGTTTCGTAATTTTGGATTCCATGAATAGAAAGAAGACATGCAGAAAAAAGTATTACATTTGACAGAATCAAATCTAAGCAGTCTTTAAAAAGAAATACTTATTTTCTCAAATTTTTCATTAAATTGAGGATGATATAATATGTTACTGAGGAAAAAAAAATCGAGGAATCTGAATTACGAAATGCACATTAGTTATTCAAATGTAGAATTTTCTTTATAAGCCAATATTAATTAAAAATTTCTCGTTCCTTTAAAAAACGCTTATTCATTAGAAAAAAATTATATACATTATTTAAATAAGAATATTTAATTTCAAAATTTTATTGTTTAGATTAGTAAGTTTTGTTCTCGAATATTTCAAAAGTATTTTCTTTCTAATAGAATAATTGCAATTCAATCCTGAATAACTTTTGTATTTGAAACGTCCCTTTTCTGATTATTCAATAAAGGCTGCACAGAATATTATGTTATCGTTCCATGAAATAAATGATTATTTCCAAAATAAAAAATAAAAATATAAACTCTAAGCTTAATATATGCTATAAAATAAAGTGAATAATAAGCATGTTTCAAATCCAAGTCCCAACAAAAAATCAATGGAAACTATGTGTATTCAAATAGAAAATCAAATAAAAAATTACTAGGAATAAATCACAAATGGAATAAATTTTGAATAGAATTAGCATTAATAAAAAGGAACTTTTTGGAAAAATGATTTTCAATGGCCAAAGATATTACTAATTCTGTCAGAAATTTAAATTTTCTGAATTTGGTTAAAAGGCAAAAATAAGATATATTTAAATAATATTATTTTAAAACTTTATAAATTTAAAACATTGTACCTGGGCAATTAGTTCGAACCTTAAAAAAATGTAAGACCATGTTAGAAACATTTATTCACACCTTTGACTTTTCATGAATTTTTTCTAGACAGTCACTTTCATCGAGAAGTAAATACTTTTAGTGCGCCGATGCTTCTAGATTTCGACAGAAAAAACAAATCTTCTGAAAGAAAGTCTACTCAATAAACTACAATTTTCTGCTAGAATGCATCTACATCAAGTATACTGAGAAAAAAAATACTCTTGAGAGAAAAAGTGTGAAAATATATGTAATATAAGTAAGGTGCTGTAAAATGGAAGTATGGATTGAAAAAACATTGACTGACACGTTCACTGCCAGGAGTTTTGCCAGTTATTCAGTCTGGTCAAATAATTAAATGGCGTGCTTATCAAATCATTTCTAAAATGTCGTAGTAGAGGTATAGTATCATTATTACATAGTATGAATCACAGATGATTTACCAGACAGGTAACATATTAAATATACGAATATTTTGCTTCAAACATACAACATAATAATATAAAAATACGTAAAAATAAAAATGATATAAACCTATGGAAAAATAACCAACAAAAATGTTTTTTCAATCATTTTTCTTAAATTTTGATTGCTTGGTCCCATTTATTTTCAGTCTATTTTGCGAACTATGGATTTATTTAATTATATTGAGCCCATTGTTGAGCCATATATTAAGCCATACCCAGATCACTGAGAAGACACGTTACTCCAAGTCACCAGCTTAAGTAATCATTAGTTACTAAAAAAATCGTGACTGAATAAAAAGGAAAATCGGGTAGTCTGTGAGGACAGCTGTATCACTACCCACTTTGAAATTCTAGTTGACAAGAACTTAATATTTCTTTCCCAGCTCAAAAGAGCTGCAACTATTTGTTGTGTTATTATTTTTTGTTTTGTTTTAAATGAATCTGTTGTTGGACAAGGAATTCTGAAAGCCTCAGCGCTTTTGCACATGCATTAGAATGAGTTTAATTCGTCAAAACTGGAGTGAAAGGAACGATTACAGGGGAGAATATTTGTATTTAAACATTAATTATTTAAACTGAATTAAAAGGACACGATATTCGACACACGTCAAAAATGACACGATATTCCCATACGCCTGAAAAAAAGTACAAAAATGCATTGTTTAAAATCAAGGTAAAAGAATTACGGAAATGCGTTCATCCCTCTGCGTATCTCCCCTTAAAGAGATAGAATCGTTGAATAGTGGTCGTCCCAGAATACTGAATCAAATATTCTTGTTCCTGTTAAAAGTGGCGTAACGTTTCTTAAATATCTAAATACTTAAATAGGGGAATCATTCCATACCAATGCATGTCCAAGGGACTCATTCAATATGCACAATCTATCAACTGGAAATTTCTCTTTCCTTTCCATTAACTCGATTTTTCCTTTTCTCTGTTCTCTTATTTCCTGTGATAAAGCCTCTCCCAATCACTTAAACCCCTTAAATTTCTACATAATAAAGTGTTATCTTGCACCAAATATCAAATTTCTTTACCATTAATCTAGATCAGCATGTATTATTTGACGCCGGCTGTTGATTTCCCCTCCATTTTGTGAGGTATTGAAAAAAATATCTTGCTGGAAAACACTGCACCTAAATAAAGGGATCCAATTTCCTACTTTCAGCTAAATCCATCGTTCAAAATAATCAGTCATTACTGTGCAAGTTTAAATTTAAATATTATTATGTTATTTGTGATAAAGAGATAAATTTGACAGCATGATTAAATTAATGTTATTAATTCAAGTCTCCTTCGGCTTTCATATTAAATATTATCATCTCAACAAAGTTTGATGAAATACGCTGCATGAATGCGGGAGAAACTATTATGTTCACCCTTAACTTGGGACGTACTGTCTGTGAGTCCACTGGTGATGGTCATTCGCTGACTCCTATTCTATTTTTATCTCAATTGAATGAATTGACCCTGTAGTTTCCTGTTTTGTGACCCTCAATATAACTGCACTTTTTGAAAGTTCGCCTTCAACCGATTTCAGTAGAAGGTTTTTAAAATAATTCAACCATTTCTTTTAGCGTGGTCACTTAGACCGCTCTTACCTGTTAGTGCCCCAGTGATAAACAAGGCTTGGCAGATCGCTCGTAAGATGACTCATAAATATCAATCAATTTACTGATTCTATCATGAAACAATTCTCCGGGCACTTTTAAATGAATTAGAAAGGGATTTAATGATAAGGATAATTATGCAGTAGAGTTTTTCGATGAAAGTTCGTATTCAAGTGATTCTGATATGTATGTTCAAACATAATTACTTTATCTAGTGATAATGTTGTTTGAATTTTTTTAAATATATTAATATGCCAAGAGAGAGATACATATTCATACTTTATAAGTTGATTTTTATGATAGTTCTTAACATGTGAGTTTAAAATGCCCTAGAAAACTATGCTACGAAAATCACACAAGTCGATTAAAAAAGGGCCAATTTTACCCATTGTCATTTTTATTTTTTATTTTTCATATAATTTTTAAACTTTATATTATATTGTTTTCTTTATGCCTTTATATACTGGTAAAAAATAATATTTAAAAAGTATAGAGCAATTTTTTTTTCAAGAATATTACTTATTGTTACATGTAAGTTAAGAAGAAAATTTATGCTCTAACGCATATACTTTCTTCAGTGACAAAATATTTTGGAAAAGTTTCTTAAACTTATTTCTATAGTAAGAAAAACGTCTGCAGAATATATTGGCTGATATTTTTTATTAGAATTGATAATAATATTTTTATTAGAAAGTATGATTCGTGTGTAAACAAAATGCAGTCACAAAAATCAAAACTGTCCCTTTACGCATTAAATTTTCACTTCCTCAGTTAAGGGTTAATATACCGACGTAAAAAACTTATACAGCATCAGGATTAATTATATTAACTTGTAAAGTAGATTAATTAACTCATGATAAAAAATTCCAAATGAATTCTGTTGTTAAATTTAGGATTTATAAATTTATTTCTGCAATATTTTTTTCGAAAAAGGAGTTGGAAAAGGCGAAAGGCTTTCAATGTTATAGATATTACTTATAAAAGCTGTCATGTGAAAATTATGTAAATGGTATCCTTACTCAAAAACAGTTTTAAAAAAATATGATGATTTCACAAAATTTATTGACTATTTTACACTGTATGATAACTGTTATTATAACTTTTTTAATGAAAGTTAAATTGAGCTATCCCACCATTAGCAAAGAACAACAATATAATATAAAATAAGACTTTGAATAGTTCTTTCAATGTATTTTACTCCATTTTCATTCATTCTTACTTTCATTTTTAACTGAAAAATATAAAACAAACCAGTGAGATTTCTACGAATGGTAATTCTTAATGAGAAAATCTATCTTTTGCTAGAATAAGATTTCATTAGAAAATGGTATGAGTTTTGTAATTTTTTGCAACTGGGGTTTGGTATCAAAATTTGATAAAATTCCATAATTTTATAACATCTAGAATGCACACACAATTTTATATATACATTTTTTTTAATTTCTGGTCTATTATGTTTACAAGTACATATACGATTAAACATATAAACAAACATCTGTAATTCTAACATTGCGCATGTACGAAGGAAGTACATGTACGAAGTGCGAACATACATATGTAATTCTAAAATATTAAGATTTGGTATATTCATACTTTGGTAAACATTTTTCCATATTTTGCAGCTTTATTAAGATATAACATTCCATTGTGTACAGACACTTTTATCTTATTCAGCCTTTCAGACGAGACATTCCGTCATTCATATGCTTCAATTACTAGTTTCTGTGTGCTCTTACACTGATTTAGATAATGTGAAGTTTCTAATCATACATGCTAGAAAAAATTATCTCTTTTTCCTTTTTTGGCAAAAAATGTCAATAGCTTGAAGAATCGCTATTTGTCTTTGCAAAGAGTTTGCATTTAATTCTTCCGTAGCATTGAATGTGTAAAATAAAAGACATTTCATTATCCATTTTATTGGGTTGAATTTGTAAACGCATCTACAATTTTGGTGATAAAAAAACACACAATATCTTTATCTATCTATATTATATTGCTTTTAAGAGTACAGAAAATCATTATTCCAAAAATATTTTTTGTGCAAATCTTATCATCTCAAACATATAATATAGCATTATGTTATCATCAATACATATCTTCCTTAAGTAGCAGATAGACATACATTAAAATCCCAAGATAAATTTGTAGGCAGTTATAAAACTTTCTCCTTCTGCAATTCAAATATGAATGAAGAAATTTATATGAAGATAAAACAGAATTTCTACTGAGAGTTTCATATTTATTATCTAATTTTTGCTATAATCTAAACCAGAAAAAAATATGATGCATTGCAGGGAACACATTTATATGTGATTCTTTTCTTTATTTACTTTTATACATTCAGAATTATATATATTGAGGATTATACGTTTAATCCGTCAGACATAATAACCTCCTACTGGTGTGGTATGGAGTGCAGAGGGGGTTGTCAGCTCAGGTGTCATCCCCCTCATCTGAAAAATTGCGAGTTACGTCCCAAAATAGCTCTCGTGCTGCTTTAAAGTGGATAGATAATATAATATAAATAAATAAATAATCTATGTTTGTTTCGTCTATTCTACTTGAATTAGTTTTTCCAACTAGTACTAATGGATGTATGAAATAAACAACAATTAAATTTTAGAAGTATTTAACATACCAGTTTGCGAATTTACAATATTATATACTTGGATTATCTGTATAGTCTACAGATTGCTTCAAAACCTGCTGTAACAAAAGCACATATTAAAAGCTCAAAATCATTTCAGATCTTTAAAGATAACTTTTCTGAGAGGTTTTGATGCAGAAATTGTCAAGTAATAAGGTAATTTGCTCTTCATCATCTTTAATTGGTCAATCATTTTTTCTGTATGAAATTTCACTTTTTAGAAAGCTAAAACCAACAAAAGATAGTAATTAGAATATATTTCCTTAGGAGTTTTTTAAATTCTTAATATGCATTACTCGTCTCTTTAAATCAAATATCCCACAAACTGCTACAGAAATCTCAGTTTCACGATACAGTGTAAGAGGAGTATAGCTTCAGAATTAGCTTTGTTCGCGTTTCAGCTAATTTGAACAATCTGAGATCACTAAAAATGAATTAAATGAACAAAAATGAAAACATAGCATCTTATAACTCATAAATTTATTTCAAAACCACATATAACATTTCTCTGCTTTATTTTGCTTTACATCTATCTGTCCATGCTTTATATTAAAAGATGCACATACATAAATGATTTTTTTTCTCAATTCAATACAAATACAAAAAAATTAAGACAAAAAATTAAAAATTTGCAATCGAAAGTGAAGCACATCAATCTTTGCTTATTCTGAAAGGAAGGAAAATGGGGAATTTTCGTTAAACAATAAGAGTATTGAAATAAAAATTGAGGGTTATAATACTTTTTTCGTAACCGGGGACGGGGGTAAAAATGACTCCACGTTGTTCATCATCATTAATTATCATGTGGCATTTTGGCTTTGAATATAATCACCTCCTCAGTACCATCGAGTTGTTCTTTCAACAGTGTATTGCCGAGAAATACAAGTACGTATAGCCCAGTATTTGATTATAAAATTTTTATTGTTATTTTGTTGGAGTAATTGAATCCATTCTCCTTTGAAACTGCTTTTAATTTGAACAATGTATCACTAATATAGAAATACTTTAAACAATATTTTAAAATATCGTATTCTTTATTTCTGTTTATGAAATTCTAACAGTTATTAAAATTACAATAATCCTTTTGTATCTAAACTAATAAATACTCATTAAAAGATTGTTTGGGTTTTTCTTATAAAATATTTCTAGCAGTTAATACAAAAACATTAAAAATTTGCAATATGAATTTTTTAATAGTTTCGAAAACTACAGGATTTCCAGAATGTCTTGTGTTTCCAAAATAAATTGGAATGTTTTTTTTATTTGTTTTTTTTACAAAAGACAAAAAAGAAAAATAACAATGATGTCATTTTGGCTTAATGCCTGGCCAGATGAGAAAATACATGTCTCCAACTGCATGTTAAAAAAGTGAGAATTCTGAATTTCAAATATATGAGTATTGGGATAAACCAACATTTTTCGGATTTTTTGGTCGACGCTTTTATTAAAAGAAAGGAATTCACCTCAGAATTTTTATTCAGACAAAACTTTTTTTTCGAGCATAACGAATCTGTAGTCAATACCAGAAGAGAAGTCAAAACTTACTCAGAGTATTTTCTATTCACTTTTTTTGTTAGAAAAGAAAAACAGATGTAGCTGTCGCATTTTCGAAAGATATTTATTCTCAGAAGAAAAACCATGGCTGGAAAACTAGCGAGCTTAGAGGAAACGTAAAAGCGAGAGTAAATATTTCTGACATCAACTTATTTAAAATCTTGGACTGTTTACGGCAATATTGCATACAAAAAAATATGGAGTTTCAAAAAGATGAATGAATTTATTTTTTTTCCATGATCATACTCTTAGTTATCTTAAAATTTACACCATAAAATCAATTTTGATGATACCTGAAAAAGAGAACATACAGTGCTAAATTTTAAGAAAAGAATACATTGAATTTTGTCAAAAATTCTTAAGTTATTTAAACTACTTATTGGTTTTTAAAAGTTACAAAATGAAGATATGAGATTTCTTAATTACTCGATGCTCCTCTAAAATGCAAAACAGATTTATATCCGAGTTTATATTCGAATTATTTTAATATATATAGCTTACATATGCATGCATGGGGAGAGAATTATTTACAAAATGTTGTCAGACACTTATATTTTTCAGTTTTGTTTTTCTAGAATAGGGAAAGTTCTAAGGATACAGCAGTATATACATTGAAAAAAATTCATTTTGAAAACACTGAAAATATTATGAAAGAAACACTGAAAGAAAGCACATATTAAAAAAGAGTAACACATCATATTTCTCCAACTTGGAGAGTCATGTTCAAAATTGTATAGGTAACATGTGAAACATATTTACTACTTTCTGAATTAATGAATAAAATGTATATTTTTATCCAATCTTTAAACGTCACTTTTCTCTTTTATTCTCTTTACCTCATAATATGCCTCTAATATGGGCTAAGTATCTTTACTTCTCAGTTACCCTGATAAATGTTGACATTCAGCATTGATTACCGGTGAAATATGCATAAAAAACATCTGTTACTTTAAAATAAATATTTTTGCAACATTATTATTTCTTATTTAAAATGTTATGATAATCTCTATTTAATAATAAAGGGATGCATGTATGTGTTTGTGAAATGTGTTATAGGTAATTTGTCCTAGAGCTATTAAACGACGTAAATCTGCATTAAATGATCGGGATTATATAAAATGGAAAAAATTTAAAAATATTAGAATATTGACAGATTAAAATTTAAATGAAATGTTCCAGACTTTTGCATAAAATTTTACTATAAATATTAAATTTATAAAAAATATACTTTTAAATCTAAAATTCATAACAACTATTTCTCAATGGAATCAATTGTTTATGGTTTAAATGCTCATTCAATTTTTAAATAATCAAAAGTATTTAAAGCTAATTTATAATTTCAAATTATAATTAAAACTCATTTTCTCTTCACTGTGATTTCTAATACGTCGCTTTGACTTTCTGCATTTTACACAGATAAAATATGAAAAAATCGAATTTTTTCTCTTGATGGAATTTTTCAGTATAAAGCATGCTTTTAAATAAAATTTTAAAATTTTGGCTATTTTTGCATACTGTTGATCTAATCTATAAAATAATAATATATAATCATATAGACAGAAAATCTGGAAAATAATATAGCACAACTTAGAGCATGGAAAATTACACTTATTTATAAATGTATCAAAATGTGAAAATAATTTGCTGAACACAATATCTATATCATCAAAATTTTTAGCCATAATTCGTACTTCTGAGTCCATTTAGAATCAACTAATCCTGAAAAGCAAAAGGTGTATTAAAATCGATAAAAGCGTGAGTATTAACACATTAGAGTTATTTACTGAAAAAAAAACAACCAGTAAATGCTAAGAGAAATTAAAATAATCTGATATAAAAATCATGTGACATTCACTATAAAATCCTATTACTGTTCTCTCAACTGTTCTCTCTTCTCTTACTGTTTCCTTAGATTTTTGTTTCCCTCTCATCATAGATATTTGTCGATTATATGGCCTATCGTCTTTCGAAAACGTAAGATAATAATCAAATATTGTTTCTTTCACTTAGCTATTTGGCATAAATCGATATTCACAAGAGTTTATTGGTAATCTCTGTTATTACATTTCATGTTAACATACACATTTCATATTCTAAACTAATCAATTTTGTAGATCAATTAAGCTCTTCAAATTATGGTTGTTAAATATTTTAATTAATTAACTTTTGGAACTATGGGAAAAATGATTAAATGGAAAATGAAAATAAAATGACTATATGGAAAAAAAATAACAATGGTAAAGTTGGGCTCACTTTTAACCGGTTTGCGTGACTCTCACAATACAATTTTCAAGCGCATACAATTTGAGAACTGATATAAAACTCAGCCTATAAATACCGTACACACACACACACACACACACACACACACACACACACACACACACATATATATATAGGGAGATGCGGTATTAGAGACCACACTTAAAGAAATAACTGTGTTATGTTTAAAAGTGTACATGTATAAAAAGTCAGAAAACTGGAAGCTACAAGATCAATCCATACAATTGAGTTAAAACTAGATTAGGGGTGGCCGAAAATAAATCGCTAGGTGTCTCACAGAACGCACGTCCCCAGTTAAGGGTTAACTATATCAGGAAGATAATCTTTCTAAAATCTATTATGAAATTTATTTTAGTATAGGCAAATAATATTTTTGTCAATGCCTCCTATCACTGATCAGTATATTAATAACTGATGAAAGCAATTTTATTAAGATGTAATTATTGAGAAGATGATCATATATGACCCCTTTTGATTTTTATCATTGATTGATTCTTTTTGAATTTCATTTAAAATTTTTCATACCTAATATAAATTAAGTTAATTTTGTATTATATATATATATATATATATATATATATATATATATATATATACAGAGAGAGAGAGAGAGAGATATAGATATAGATATAGATACAGATATATGTAGATATATATAAATACACTGATGGAAAAAAAAATCCCAACACCAAGAAAAAATTATTATTGCACAGTAATGAAATTTTAGGAATATATTTATCTAGGTAACATAATTAATTGATTAAAGGTTCAGATCACAGGTAGAGCCATTTCAAATGTTAAATGTTGGTACATTAGTTACCAGTGTAACCACCAGAATTTTGAATGCAAGCATGCAAACGTGCATGCATTGTGTCGTACAGGTGTCGAATATCAGTTTGTAGGATGGAGTTCCATGCCTGTTGCACTTTGGTGGTCAATGCAGGGACGAATAATGCTGGTTGTGGATGACGCTGAAGTTGTCGTTCAATGATGTCCCATACGTGCTCGATTGGATCTAGCAGGCCAAGGCAACATGTCGACACTCTGTAGAGCATGTTGGATTACAACAGTGGTATGGGGGCGAGCGTTATCCTGTTGGAAAACACCCCCTTGAATGCTGTTCTTGAATGTCAGCATAACAGGTTGTATCACTAGACTGACGTACAAATTTTTAGTCAGGGTGCTTGGGATAACCACGAGAGTGCTCCTGCTGTCATACGATATTGCTCCCCAAACCATAACTCCAGGAGTAGGATCTGCGTGTCTAGGCCGTAGACAGGTCACTAGCAGGCGTTCACTGGCGTCCTTCTAACCAACAAACGGCTATCACTGCGACCAAGGCAGAACCGGCTTTCATCAGAAAACACAACAGATCCCCACTCGGTCCTCCAATGAGCTCTAGCTTGACACCACTCACGTCGCAAATGGCAGTGGTTTAGAGTCAGTGGAATGCACTGTACAGGGCGTCTGGCTCGGAGCTCTCGTTAAAGTAACCGATTTGTAACAGTTCGTTTTGTCACTGTTGTGCCAACTGCAACTCGAATTATAGCTGCAGACGCAGTACGATTAGCCACAGCCATACGCCGAATACGATGGTCTTCCCTCTCAGTAGTACCACGTGGCCGCCCGGAACCTGGTCTTCTTGAGGCAGTACCTTCCCTTGACCACTGCTGCCAATACTCATGCACAGTGGACACATTCCTGCCAAGTCTTTCAGCAATATCACCGAAAGAAAACTCACCTTCTCGTAGCCCTACAACACGACCTTGTTCAAACTCAGTGAGCTGTTGATAATGGCTTCTTCGTCTTCTCAGAGGCATCCTTGACTAACATTAACCCACTACTTTTAATCTCAACTGTAAATAACTATCACGAACCTTACAGCGTTTTTTTAAAGCAAACCTCATTTACGTGTTCATAGTGTGGCTACTAGCGCCACACTTACGCGCATAGCTCGAAATTTGAGTCGACGTCATCTTTCAGATGTATAAACATGCCTACCAAATTTCAATTATCTAGCACAGCTTCTTCCTAGTGTTGGGATTTTTTTTCCATCA
>JAPMOQ010013279.1:2584283-2635177 GCA_026543055.1 Argiope trifasciata
ATACATAAAAGAGCAGCTAAATTATAGTTATTTAGAATAACTTGCTGATACAACTTTGTGAATGTGGCCATTTCCTATTTAATTTTGCTGCACTTCAAACTTTGAATTTAGTTGATCATTGTTGTGAGTCGCATATCATCCCATCGAAATTATTGAAAGGGCTTTATACACACACACACACATATATATATATATATACAGACATTTTCATACAAGGTCCTCCCTATATTTTATTCATCCTTCAATGCAGAGCTTCATTAGATGCAGAAACATATCCAAAAATGTTCTGTCGTCATTTCCTTTCTTAGGACTATTTCCTTTCTTTTTGCAAGTGATATGTTTGAAGTCAACATCAAAGGAGCAGCCAATAGTTTACTCAGAGAGTACTTGTCCTGCTTTTTTTTTATCTGAATCGAGGGACAGCTGTAACAGTAGAATACTAAAGGCATTTATTCTCTTGTGAAAGAGTCTGTCTAGAATAGGACAGAGCTTAGGGAAAAGTAGCATGGTGAAAATGTATCAGACACCAACTTGGTTCGTTTCAGTTCGCGACAGTTGGTTCAAATATCAAAACGAACACTTAGAACATTAGAGTGAGGAAATAAGTTTTGAAGAAAAAATTTACAAAACTTTTTTTATGTCATCTCTAGGTCAATTTAGTTTCTGCTTTTATCCTCCCTAAATATTTTTCTGCCTTCTACTAACATAAAGAAGACTCTAAGTAAATTTGAAAAATATGTAAAGCTAAAAAGTTTTTTACTTTGCATATTTTTTTAATTTATATATATATATATATACAATCATAAAATTATTAAAAGAATCAAAACCCATTCCTTGATCAATAAAAACCAAAACGAAACCAACTAGGCCGAAATCGAAACCAAAACTGAATTCAGAATTACACGCCAAAAGTTCACAAAATGAAAGGTAAATGAACAAGAACCAATTAATGAAACAAATCTAAAATACTATATCCAAAGAATTATTTAAACGAAACAGAAACAGAAGTAACCACGGAAACGAAACCAAAACCGAAATTGAAACTAAAAATCATTACTGATTCAAATAAGTTTTAAGAATTAAAATGTTTTAAAATCAATCATTGTATTTGGAGAGCGCAAATACAGCTACAACTAAAATACAATTGAATATAAATTAATTAAAAATATAAGAAAACCAATTCAAAACAATAATCAATAGAAAAAATAATCCATAGAAAAAGAATCCGGCCTGAAAACTTCGTCAGGGGCCACTTTCAAGCAAGGATTTCAAATAAAGAACTGATTCATTAAATTTTAAATGTGCTCTCACATAATTGTCCAATTTATTCAAATAAAAAATAACTCCCATTAAAGAAAAGTTTATTCAGAGGAATTTTATCCGAAACAAAAAGATGGCGCCAGAGATTTCATAAGTCGGAAAAGAATCTCTTGAGGCGGTTCTTATCACAACTATATTTATGAATAGATGAACAGCTGTTCCAAACGAATTTAACCCCAACAGTAATCTCATTGTTAATGACAACTATTCCCCATTTATTGCATATCCTTTCATCTTTAGTATGATAAAAATGGCATTAAAATAAAAAGTAAAAACATATTTTTTTAAGCAATTCACATGAAACGAAATGAAAAAATAAAGTTGATTTTAGTTATTTCATAATACATTTCTTTATAAAAGCAGAGAACTTACTTTTTCATCTTCTGAATTCAATTTCAGTTGTGGTATAAATTTTTTGGATTCAGTTTTGTTGCTGTGTGGATTAAAAAATCTTAAAGAATTTCCGTGCTTTAAGTTCGTAAAATCATACAATAATAATGTTGGGGGCTTAGAGGTAGAGCATCTGTTCACAAACTATGCTGCAAATTAATTAATAACAAAAGCTAGGAAAGATAGAAAGAAAATGCTTTTTATTTGTAATCAGCATACCATGTATAATAAATTGAGATTAAAAAACTAATCCTATCATACAGTTTTTCTTAGACAGTTCAAATTTATGCTGATTATTTCTAACCTGAAGGATTTGTTTTATTGCAATTTTTATGAAACAGAATTTGTAATTATCACAACGAATATTTCATACTAATAAAGAATAAATGAATAATAACAAAATTGCACCCTAAAAAGTTTGATCCTTATTGTTTATTTTTCTTATGGCATTTGTCATGGACAAAGAAGCAGTTTTCAGCCGTGGGAGAGTCTATTGTTTTTCAACACCCCCATCTAGGCCCAAGAGTACGTGCTGTCTACTCATTTATCACATTCGCTTCACAACCCCTTTTTATAGGAGCAAATTTTAAGAGAATATATGTATTGATATGCATATATGAGAAAGTTTTAAAATAGATAATTTATAAAACAATAAAAAAGATTTGTAACATTTGAGTAATATTTCACGAACATATTTCTTTCTTTACAACTCCGATTTAATATCAGAAGTAAAGAAAAGATAGTAAAAAAGCAAACTGATAGATAATGAGCAACTGTTTAAAAATTAATTAAATTGCAGAAAACTGTAATAAATTGAAAAATTATCTATATATTTATTAAAAGTAAGAAAGATACATTGATTTATAAATGCAATTTACTCTCCTATAAAATGAAGTATCATTGAAGTATACACAACCCTCTGGATTTTAGTTTTAGACGATTATCTGTTAACAAACTGCATTCAATATCTGTTTATTGGTGTTATCTCAAATAATCTCTTCACTTGAACTCGTTAAATTTGCAAACGAGTAAGAATTAGTTGCTCAATTGCTTTAGATTTTTCTAAAAGGTTAGCAATTTAGTGTGCACAGTGAAAGTTAAATTCTATGACGTGGGTTTAATCAATAAATAGATACCATATTTATTCGCTGTATCGAAAGTCGGTAAAAGTAGGTTTTGTTACTAACAGCAGGAAAACTACTTTTCCAATTTATTATAATCTGAGAAAATCTTAGTTATTTAACGACATTTCATTTTGAAGGTAACGAATCAACTAGGAATCAAAGCAAAAGTACAATTGGAAAAAAAAATGAAGATTAAAAATTATTAATTGGTAATATAGTTTTATTCTTCATGAAAAATACTTTGTATTTTTTCTATTATAATCAAATATATTATTAATAATATCATAATTATTAAAATGGATACGATTGTATTATTATTACCTAGAGTGAAGAGTTTTAATTTCTGAAGAAAGTAGCATATCAGATTTCAATAAGAACATTTTATTCTGAATTACTTCTGAAATAGGTGTATTTAAATAAAACAAATTATTTGATGTGTGTTTGAATTTATATTATTAATATATTATTCCTAAGTAGTTGATTTTTTTAATTTCTGATAATGAATATAAATATTTTTAATACGAATTTACAAACGCTTACATTGGCAATCATGAAAAGAAGCCATAATTAATCATTTCAAAGGCAATAAATGGGAATAATTAGCTTAATTTGTTATATAATAATAAACATTTATAAAATATCAGAAATGTTTGCAATTGAAACATACTGATGCTATTACTTTTAAATGTATCATAATAAGTATCGAAATGTATTAAAATGAGTTATTATTTTTATTCGTATAAAAGATTTTATTCTAAAAATATGGTAAAGTTCATTGTAAATTTAAATTTGACCATGTTAGAAGATATTTTAACTTAATTAAAGCTAAGAATTTGAATAGATGTTTTAATACAAATAAATACGCCAAGTATACGCTGACTTAAGTTCTCTAAGGTTATTTGAAGGACAAATTATACGGATTTCTTGGTAGTTCGTTTGTTTATTTTATGTGTGGTATCAATTAACGTGGTTTTCCTTAGGTGTTTTTATAGTTATTTTCTTTTTAATTACTTGATATTTCTGTTTTAATTTTATGTTGATTTAATTATATAATATAATTATTTTTAAAAAAATTTGTCACCAGTCACAGCGAATTTCAACATTTTTTTTTAATAAATTGAATCTGATAATGTTTAATTAAAAATATTATATCATGTAAGGAGTTCACAAAGTGATTTTTAAGGGATTCAAAAATAAATAAAAAATAACAAGAAATAATAAATTCAGAAATTCTGTGAAATTGCGATAATTGGAGATTAAGATTTAAATAAGCCTTAGGTGAATAAAAATTTCATAAAACAGATAAAATTCCTTGATTCCCCTTGGTTCGGATATTCAGAGTATTTAAAAATGTAAATACTTTACGCCCCATTTACTTCTTAATGCTTGTTATTTTACTTGCCAAAAGCACTCACAGAAGACGAATATAACGACTTGGAAAGTAAGATAAGAAACCATTAGGAAGCAATGAAGTATATAAGTAATACATGAACATTTTATAATCTTTTATGGCTGAAGGAATGTAAAAAAACTTTATACTGAATGTTATAAGTTCAGCTATGATAACCAATACTTCAGCGTTTCTAAATTCAGCTCTTGTATCCTATTAAAATTTTAAGTGGAAGCCTTCTTAAAATAAATGTTATTATGGGTTAGAAATTAACAGTGAAATATTTTAATATTAAGGAACATTTCATAGGATCATTTATTTGATTCAATTCAATCTTATCCTTCTTGTTCTATAACAACAGTCATTATATTTCCCTTAACAATATTGTTTAATATTTTGGACTTTTGTTCAATATCATATAATATCGCACAATATTGTACAATATAGGTGCAACAGATTGTGCTACCTGGTATACTGAGCAGAAAATTATATAGGATTCTAACAGTTTTATATTCATACACTTCTGTAAAGGTATTAGTTGTCTCTCTGAAAAAGCTCTCTTTTTGTTCTTTTCTTTCAAAAGTTATGATATAATCACAATAGGGGTTTCCGTGGGTGTTAGATTTCCTGCTTTCAACTCCAAATCTCTGAAAAATAAAATTGGGTCTTCATTCTTCCTCAGAAGATTAACTCGAGCGGTTTTATACCTGTAGATCGTATACGCCATGATATTGCTCCTACCAATCCACCAATTTGGGATTCTTTCATGAATTAATTGCTACATATGTAGCCTATCCATCTATGTTTGTGACATGCACAACATATCTGATATCGAAATGGTTTTATCTAACTTTGGAGGGATTTTTTTGCTGAATTTTATTATTTTACATCTGAATCTCATCTCAATGCCATTCGAAGATTTCAATTCCTATGGCCAAAATCGTCTGTCCCTTTTTCACAGGTAGATTTACTTGTCTAATTAAATAAGTTTTTCTGTTGTTATCGCCAAATAGGGGAAAAAATTAATTTCTTTAAACCTCAAAGTAAGTTGATATAAATCATTGGTAAAATTTCGTTGAATTCATTTTTATAGTCTTGAGAATAATTTATGCAAATTATATTCGTTGACGAAAGGCAATGCAAAATGTAATTTGTTTACGATAGTTAGAACAATTTTCCATTTAAAAAAATACATATATAATACTTTACAGTTAAGAAATGAACCATTAGGTCAAGAGTAGGTTGGTACCATGATTTGCATACTATATTTAAAAAAATATAATCCGAACTTGGCTACACCGACCAGCTTAATTAAGACATACGAATTAAATCATACTGATCGGACCGACTTGACAGCATTGGCAGTCCTAAAAGAGAATTACCGGCCAAAAAATTACATTTCCTGTTGAAAGCAAGTCCTTTCAATCGTAAGGGGTAGTCGAGACCAGTATTTCTCAACCAACACTATCCAGAAGCTTCTAACCCTCATACTTGGGGAATTTAAAATGATACGAAGCGATCGTTTTTATAATGATAGGGAGTCCTGTGATATTTATTAATCATCGAATGATTTTTTCTAACAATATTGTAATCCAAACATTGTTGCTAATATATTAATTTAAAACACCTATGCGTACAACTGATTACTGATATGTTAATTGTCTTAATACTAAATTAAAGCACAAATAATTAATCTTTGAACAAAGCAGGTAATTATTTAACCATGTTTACATGGTTAAAATATCTCCGAAATCAAAATTTGAGATATTGTGAATTTCTCGAAAGTAAATTATTTATATCAAATTCCAAAAATAATTTTGATGGATTTTTGAATATCTTAATTTTTTCTTACAATCCAACTTGATTTCTTCTTTGTACATAGATTTACTTGAAACTATTTTCGTGTTTTTAACTGCAAAATATGCACGCATAGATTCCTATTGTATAAATCTTTTAGTATATTAAGTAACCATAATATTTTAATAAGGAATATTTAGTTTAACAAATGCTTCAATTTAAGTATTAAATTAATGAATAATTATTTAAATATCAAAATTTTTTAATTTTAGCAAAACTTCGAACGAAACGAAAATGTTCACGAAATAAAAAAAAACAATTTGAAGTTATGTGTTTTTGTAGTATTATTGGTAACTGAAAATTCAATTTCAACCTTTACAAATTTCCCCTTGAAAATATTTGTTTTCAAATTTCAAATTTTGCTACCTTTTTGTACCCACTGATTCGAACGTTTGAAATTTATTTCCTTTTTGTTATATTAGTGTTTAGATTATCATTTTTATATTTTTCACAATGCAAAGTTATACCTGATTCAATAATGCAGAAATTCCGAAGAATGAAATAAGAATATTAAAATTCATGCAATAAGATTAATAATACATGATTGTTTAAAAATGAACAAGCTTAAAAAGTTTTCGTCAGCGCTCATTTATTAAATTAGTTACAATCTCAATAATTATCAAAAATTGTTTCTTAAATCAGCTTTAAGATCTTATCAAAATCGAAGCCTAAACTTAATTATCTCGAAGAAACGAAGAAAAAGACATGATTGAAATACTAGAAAATTATGTTTAGAAATTTAAACATACCAAATTTATGAAAAATACTTTTAAAAATAACCATAATATTAGCAAGCATCTGATAAATGAATCGAAGAAAGTTTTAAAAAAATCATATTAGAAGAACAGTTATAACAAATAACAAAAAATAACAAATATTAAATAGTATAAAATTTGAACTACAGATTTCTAAGATATTAAGATTTACATTTTTAAATGTGAAATTTAGAGCAAAAATTCATCAATAGATGGCGCTGTAACATAATGGCATTTATTTGCATACACTGAATATATGAAATACAATTTGCGTTATTATGCATGTATGTTACCATTTTTCTTTATATAAAAAATAAGCAGATTCTGCAAGAACATTAGTTTCTTCTTCGTTCATCATGCCTAGGTTACAAGAAAAAGCTCTGCTATCAAAATTGTTCAACCAGAGCCAGCAAAACTCCATTACAGCTCTAAAGAAATGCCGTCGAATGTAGCAGATACGAAGAAGTTCAATGTTACCAGGTGCTTTACATAAGATGATACAGAAATTTGCAAAATCTATGCAACTCAAGTAGAGAAAGAATAAAAAATTCTTCTTCCAGCATCAAAATCACGTTCGTGGAAACCAACAGTCAGTCGCCGCATTATAGTGTGTGTGTGTGCCAATTGTTACTAGCCGTCATTTAAAAATAACATGACTTCTTCAGTCGCCGAACATCACCGCTTGTTATTTTTGGCTATGGGCTCTTCGAAAGACAATATCTAACGTCAAAGACCATCGTATCTACCAGATCTGAAGGCCAACATTTGCTGCTGTATTCTTAATATTTCTGCAGATTCATTCTGGTCATCTATAAAAAAGATGGCTCCCCGAATAGAACATATTGTTGAAAATTAAGGAGGGCATATCGAGCAATTTTATATTTACTTTGAGCAATTTAATTTTACTTTATTACAATTATAAATCTTATTAAATGTTTTATGTTTATTACAACACCACCTAATGTTAAATTGTTGTAATTTTTTTTATTCAATAAACATGAAGCGCATTATCGCTGTATTCTGTAGTTCAAGTTTTATCACAATTGGATCAATACAGCGAATTTTAGAACCCTCTGAAGTGGATAATTTATTTCTTACTAATTCTGTATTTAGATATAAATAGACAATAACAACGACTTTCTTCATATGAAACTCGGAATGTAGCGTATAACATAATTAGATCACGTAAATATATTGAAGGAATATAATAAATTACTGCAAAATTTCGCCCGCAAGATCGCAGTAATGTTAAGTGAGCTATTAAGATCAATACCAATCATCGCATAATGTCTAGTATCAGAGTTGACGTCTTATTAATAAAAAAAAATACGTGTGATGACAATATCAGAGCTGAAAGACGCTTTTTAATAAAATTATTGCATTTTGGTGGAGTAGAATTTAAAAAAAATGTATTTTATACTTTAGATAGTAAAAGGGCAGGAGGACGTTTAAAGCACTTAATCTGATGTAGGATTAAATGCATTTTAAATAAGAGTAAAAAAAAAGAAGAATTGACTGTTACTAGAATCTTAATTATTCATTACAAAATATTTCATATTTTATGTTTTTAAATTGCAAGGAAACGTCAAATCGCTTCAAAAAAGAATAAACTTTTTGTATTGATTAAGAAATTTTCAAAGAAAAAAAACTTTTGATACATTTAAAAAAAGCATAGATTTTTTTCCCTTGATGCATTCATATTTTGTCGTAGTAAATTGATCATTTCTTTAGAATATTAACGTGCCAAGACTAATTCCGACAAAACAACATTTATAAATTTTATTGAATGGTTTTATGTGTATTTAAACCACCGACATCTAACGGTGAATTTTTGTACTGGATTTTTTTATTTAATTAATGAAAAGTGCGTATTATAAATAATTTGTAATTCAACTTTTCTCTAATTTAGATCAATAGAACGGATTTTAGAGCCTTCTGAAACTGGTAACTTATTTGCTAACACTGTTCATGCATACATTGTAAGTACATTGGTTTGTATGGTGTGCATTTGAAAATAATTTTATTTTTTTTTAATTTCACAAACTATGGAATAAAAGAAAATCAGCTTTAAAGTTTGGCATAACTTTTAGTGCTACTTTGAAAATTATAGCATTAAAGTATGAAATATCATCAGTTCTCTGACGAAATGTTTATTAGATGCATTTTAGTGATAGTAATTAGAAAAGGAAAAAAAAGAAGCAATTCCTAATCAAAAAGAACATAAAAAGCTCGTGCAAAAATTCAATATAAAAATGCATGTAATAAACTAATTTATAATAGGATTTTTTGCTTTTAGCATTTTTATAAATAAATGGCAAGTTACATCATTAAAATCATCTTACGAATTGCTCATGCGGTCTTTTAACCATACTTTACATTGAGATGTGATAATGCATTAATTCAAAATCTTAAAATAAAGATAAATTCATGTGTTTGTGAGTTGGATCTCTATAGGCCAGAACGGTTTGCCTTGAATGGTCAAATAACTATTATTTTTGGTATTGAATGCATGCATCTCTGAAAAACTATTTGAAATTTTAATTCAAATTTTAAATTATTAAAAAAAATAGATTTTTTGTTTTTGTTTTTCTATGCTCATTGTAGAAATTATTACAAAACAAATATAAATGTTACACCCTTCATTTTTTTTCAATTAGAGAAGTTTTTGAAAAGATAAGTTAATCTTGAATTGCTTCTAAGAATATTTTATGTGATTCGCTTGAAATTCAGATCTTTTTGATTGCTCCATCAAAAAAACAGCTGTTTATCTGTATTCCACTGTTCCTTCATCTGAAGATTCCGTTTAATATCTCTGTAATTTCCGAGATCAGTGAGAATTTGGTTACAAAACTTCGAAATTTGAAAGATTGATTGATAATTAATACGAGTTATTACTAATACCATCTAAGATTATTATTAACAATAATCTATTAATTACATTGTCGATACAATATATATTAAATGTAATTTGATTTCCTTATAAACTTTGAGAACATTAGTTTTTTTTATATCCTATTCAAAAGAATTAGTAATGTAATAAATTTTCATATTTACTAGAGATTTAGATTAAGGATGTAAGGATTACAGGACGTAAATGATTGGGCAAGATATGTAGAAAAACAAATAATTTCTTTAAAGATTTACACATGGAAATCAATTGAAATGCTACATTTTATTAAAATATTATTTATTATGCATTTTAGAATATACATTATACGTGTTAGTTTTGCATAAGCTCTTTATAATAGTTCTTATATTAATAATTTTCACACTCTTTGTCTGAAAACGGATACAAGAATTTAAATTATAGATTTCCTGATATATAGTACAATATATAGCTCAATAGTTTCAAGATATATTTATTCCGTCTTCTATGTTTCTATATTTTCTTGAAGTTTCTTGCACGGATCTGAAGTTAAATGCATGAAAAAAGTAAATCATCATCATTTAAGTGTTTTGAAGCAATACCGCATGAATGCTCGCTAGGCAAGATATGTATATTAATGTATAAATAAGTTAAATATTGGTGTTCTGAATTGAATTTACCCTTAATGCAAGTAGCAGATTTTTTTCTTAATGAAATTGAAATTTATATTTGATTTTCTTTTGCCCTTTCATTATAAAATATTACTTTTTAATAAAGCAACGGTAATTTATTTTGTATTTATTTTATTTAAATGATTCATGAATTCATTACGAATTTTTTTTTTTTTCATCTCTAAAGATATTTTTATAGAAGGATTTTTTTTTTCATTTAATATTCACTGATTTCCTCCAGAGCATAACACTTCAGGAGACAAGAAATAAGAAATCACTAATTAGAATCGGCAGCTGGTAGTAATTAGTTTTAAGTAATAACAACATTTCATTACGAGAACATTTCCACACAACTAGACGTTTGAGAGTAATTAGTAGTTGAACTTAATTAACTCGAAGCAGTCCGTTTCATTGATTACATTCTTCAAATTAGTTTACTGCAGCTGTGGAACATCTTGTTATCACTTTCATGTATTGGATAAATGGTAAATAAATGACAAATTACTTTCAACTTTTTTGAAACGATTTTGGTAAATAATACTGAGCTGAAGATTTTGAAATTGCTATTAAGAGAGGCATTTCATGAGTAATATGTTATGTACAAGAATAACCAACCAAGAATGCAATAACAAAGGTTTCTATATTCTCTGTTTATATACTTATAATGTTTAAGACTTAAGATTTAAACGAAAAGTGAATTAATTCAATCAGTTTTATTCAAGAATAATAGTCCAGGAATAATCGATTGATTGATATTTGCGTGCATCAAAATAACCAGAGCTGTTATTTTTCTGGTAAGTTTTTTATAATAATTAAGATAATAAAAATTGTCATTAATTTAATATAAGGAATTATAGCAATTTTTATAAATGCTGAATTGTTTGAAACGCTTATGAATAATAACAAAATATCTGAATTAACAGAATATAATTACAAAACCCACTATTTTTTTCTGTTTATAATGTTTAAGACATAAGATTTAAAATAAAAGTGAAATATTTCAATCAATTTTATTCCAGAATAATCAACCAAGAAAAATCAATTCATTAGCACTTGCGTGTATCATAATAACAAAAGCTATTTTTTAGCTGATTTACGTATAATAATGTTTAAGACAGAAGATTACAAAAGGCAAAGTCATTAAATTCTATGTAAGAAATAGTAGCTTAATTTGATGGGTTATTTGCAAACATCTATTCTATAAATTGCCAAAATCGCAAATTTCCAGCTAATTTTATTTAGTATTTTGAAAACATAATATAATAATGTTAGAATTTTGTCAAAAACTGCACGATGACAGCAAAACCAGTATGTTGTCGGAAGAAACAATATTTCAATTAAAATCTGAAAGGAAAGTTATGAAAAGAAACTGAAAGTACTAGTTTCGCAGTATTTTAATCACATAGGCACAGTCTAACGGGCACGAGCCACAAAATTTATATTATTTATAAATGTTAAATTATTTCTAAATATATGCAATGAAAAAATTCAAAAATCACAAATTTCTCACAAGCGTTATTAGTATTTTAAAAACTTAACAAAAAAAAATAATATAATTTTGTCAGCAATTTCAAAATGAACATAAAAATATGCTATTATTTCAATAGAAGAAGTATAATTTAAATTCAAATCTTAGAGCAAAGTTATTAAAGTAAACTGGAAGTACTAGTTTGTCATAATTTAACCAAATAGCGATTTCTAGTGGAGAAGAGCTCAAAATTTATATTACTATGCGGTAAACTTTATAATAATATTGACCTTTAAATTCCGAAGGCGCTTCAAACCATCCAGGTAGGTGATATAACAGACAAGTAGTTTTCTGGCATTTGCTGTCCCAAACTAGAAATGTTAGAATCTGAGTGTGATGTCATTAAGAGTATTTGACAGTGATGGGCTGATATTTACTTGTGAGATAGATTCGAAAGTTGACACACACACACACACACACTTACATACATACATACATATATATATATATATATATATCTCAAAAAAAGGCATTTTCGGATATTATTAATCGCCAGTGCTCTCAATTCGAACTTTAATATTTCGCAACTATGGCAGGATAGTGCTTTTAAAGCATTCTCTGGAATACCACCAATATTAGTGAGTATACGAAATAGTTTTGGGAAAATTTCACCGATTGGTTAAAGTTTGTCGTAATTTAAAGTAAGAATTATCCTCACATATAAGCAAAGGTGAAGGTATCTTAATGCACATTTCTTTAACACTGCTTTTCGTATCGCTATATAATTGGACGTAGAAAATATACAATTGTTTTGACTTAAAAAAAATTCTTATTATTGTAATGCTCTAAATTTGCTTAAATTAATTTTTAAAGAACAGATCTCTGAATTATTATACAAGTCATGAATTATTCTGTAATTTATATAATGATTCAATGTTGAAATAGATATTTTCTGTTCTCAAATATCAAGCTTAATACATTAGAGGCCTGTCAAAATTTAAAGTTCAGAAATATTTCGCTGACGATGATATTGTTTAGGTTTATTTATATTAACTTCCTGTTTTATAGCAAAACAGAGCAATTTGGGGACGGGCTTAGTAATTTTCAATGACGGATGACAAGGAATGTAGCAGAGCTTGCCTCCCGTTTTTGAATTTTTCACATGACGCACATGAGAAAAGATTTGACTTGTACAGATTTATCGTGTACCATACGCTTTTACACAGTTCTTATGTCAGTCTCAAACCTGAAACTGTCAGGCTTCGAATCCGAATCTTAAACACCAGGCCACCTCTGACCGACTACGGCATAGAGAGAAAACTGTTTGAATATAGAATAAAATAGTTTAATTCCGTTAATACTGTTGAAATAACTGATCTCTGATAAATAATATAAAAGAATTTTTTTAAATCCACTTCCTATTTAGATCAACAAAGAAATTTTTTGGTTAATTTTATTATATAATTTTCAAAAAAATATTACGTGTTGTAATGTTATTGATTTTTGCAAGAACTCAACTCGTATTCTTCACCTTCATGTGAAAAATGCAGTAATCCCTGCATTTTACCGATTGAATTACTGCCTGTTGATTTCAATTTGAATTACAAACTGCTAAAACTCTAACTAAAGTATTATAAATAATTAAATTTAAGTAATGAAGTAATGTTTAAAAAACTACTTTAACATCAAGTGTCACCTACTTCAAGTTTACAAAACTGACTTGAAATTGAGTAGACGAATATAAAAGTATTTTATAAAGGATTGAAAATTTGGACAAGATATATATACATATGGAGAGTGTGAACTAATAGTAGGAATTGAAAATGCTTATGGTAATTAATAAGACAGAAACATAAGTTAGAATAATGTAGTCAAGTCATTAACTGCTCAAAAGAAGACGAATGCAATAAATCTGATTTGTAACTACCTTTATGAACATTTCTGCACTTTCGACCTCAAATATACAGATACACATCCAAGATGTTTTGTCCTGGCTTAGTGAAGACAGTTGTCGCTCTCTTAACTAAGAAATATCACAGACTATTATACAAGCTTATTCTGAAAAAAAAGGCAAGTCCCTATCTTGTTCTTTGTTTATTCCCTGGAGAGGAAATATCAAATCTTGAATGCATATCATGTCTTGTCCGCAATAAATTCACTGGCAGAGATTGCGAATGTTTATTTCTAGAGTAAAACTGTAGTCATCTATTTGGGAATAAAGAAATTGTTTCTCTTCTCTTTCATTTAATTTTTAAATGGTGATTTTTGAGATTAGATTCTTTATTAATTCTCTTATTTTTCTTTTGTTGAATACGGGATATATTCAATTAAACATTTAGTTAATTGGGCCATAAGCCTTCAGCAGAAGAAAATTGATATTTTGGCTTGCCAGTTTTTTACCATAATAATTGATTGAAACTCATAACATGCGTGTTGTTGTAAACATGGATGGATTGCATGGATGCTCTGCTAATAAGTGATTAAATTTAATTGCTTTATTTTCAAATTTTGCAGATGATTAAAAACAATAAATATTTTCATTTCAGGAAAAATGATATACAAAGGAAAAATATATTCAAGTGGGAATGTAAGTTTTTGTATATTTGTTAACCAAGCAAATGTTTACAACAACCAAGTGAATGAGATGATGTCGCTAACTATTATCTATTCTCTGCCTATTCACTTAGCCTTCAAGAAGCTCTTTTTCTTTGGAAAATAAATACCTTTAGTATCCAAATGTTATCTGGGTTTAGCTCCGGTAGAGAGAGAAGATAAATTTTCTCTAAGTATAATACAAAGTGTGATCAGCAAATAAGCCCTGATAAAAAAATTAAACATCTCTAAAACGAAAATCGATAGAAGTATGCGATAAACTGTACGTTTATAAGCAAAACTGAAAAATGCTGCACAAAAGTTTAGAAAATTTAGTTACGAAAATCGTTAACAGATGGCAATCTAATCACAATGCTCATAGACGCTTTCAGTGTGACATCAAAAATAAAAAGCGACTCCCGATCTGACTCCTTGTGACTTCTTTCGGTGGGGAGCATTGAAAGACACTGTCTATAGAAACAATCCCACCATTCTAGATAAGCTTGAATCGTTGATTGATGTTGCATGTGTTTCCATTTCCGTTGTGATTCCATTTCATTGTTCGATTACGCCACCTCATTATTTCGAACGGTGAACATTTTGAAAAAAATGTGTTTTGATTGTAAAGACCACATCACTTTATTGTTTTTTAAGACTTCTTTCAGAGAAAGAGTTTTCATCCCACATCGCCATCTTTTAACTATTTTTGTAACTAAATTTCCCAACTATTGTACGCTATTTTTACAGTTTAGCTAATAAACGTACAGTTGACCGCATAATTCCATCGATCTTTTTTGTAGAGATATTTAATTTTGAAATCAGGGCTTATTCGCTGATCACCCTGTAGGTTGTTATGTTGATGTTGACTTTCAATTAAACAAAATAAGAAAAAAAACATATTATTCTAAAAGTATTGAAACGGCAGGACAAGAATACAATCAGTCCAACATATATCTGAAAAGAAAATAAATAGTTATAGAAATATAGCATATAATATATGATCTATAGTTGTGTAAAAAATGGTTATATTTGAAGAAATTTTTTTAAAAAAAAATGGATGTATTATTTATTAACTATATATTTCACAGAATGCATTCAAAGAATGATACATCTTTTTTCATGTATTTCATTTAATGGCTAAATATTTTTTATTGTATTTCCCCCTGTTTTTCTAATGTTAGTCTTTATATCTATTAGTAGTAAAGATGAACGCGTTTATCCAAACCGATATATATTGATCCCAAACCGATATATATTGATCTAGTGTATCAAATTTGACTGATTTATAAACTGGAGAAGGGAAATGTAATTATTGGAACAATATTTTAAAAATACTATTAAAAAATAAACCGAAATGCTGATGTCACATCAAGATAAATATAACTTAAGAAAATAAATAATTGGAGATTCAAAAATTGATGCTTTCAAATGATATTATTTGTAACTGCTGTTATTGATATACGCTAGCTTATTTCTCATTTTAGTGATAAGATTATGAAAACTCGGCTTGTATTTTGGTGTTGTACATATTTAAATAAGATGAGTGACTTTAATAAAGTTAATTTAATTTTATCGCACTCATAAATTTAAGAATCAAACAGTAGCTATATTTTTAAAACGAGATAATTTTCCAAAATAATATATAGATTTTTTTTTTCATTTGAAAAAACCTTAAGATATATATGAATTCGATTCGTCTTAAGAGATGGAAGAAAACTTCTGAAATTCAGAGCTTACAAAATAAAATGGTATAAGCCTTCTAAATTTACATTAGTCACAAATCTATCAAATTTATTTTTTAAAAATTCTGCAAATGTTATTAAAATAAAAATTTCGCAAATTATTCTATAGAAATTTTTAGAATCTGTATTCAACTGATTAACTTGAACCAATTCATCGTTAAAGTGGGTTAATATGAAATACTCACTCTTTAAACCTATACTGATTAATTTTTATTCGATATTAAAAATGAATTATTGTATATTAAAGATTAAAATAAAAATTTAGTCAATCAAAGAAAATCTACCAAGCAATTATCATTATATCTATCATATTTAAATAAATTTTACTAAATAATTTACAAAAAATAGTTTATTTCGTTTTAAAAACATTTTTTTTTAATTCTGGATATCTCACAGTTACTTAAAAACATATGGATAACATATTATAAATGAAGTAATAAAAAAAATTAGAAACCTTATTCCTTATTATTCTAGTATAGAACTAATAAAAAAAACAATCTCAGTAAATTAGTAATACATAACAGTTTTCATCATACATTGATTTATTCTTTTAGGGCATTATAAGGCGTGAATAATGAATAAAAAACTCAGAAATACATTCTTCATGAAAGATTTATGATATCCAAAAGGAGTTAAGTTAAAGGTACGAAGAGATAAAAGCTATAAGTCATTGGATCAAGAAAAAATGATCCTGCAGTGGCATTTATTAGACAGCAGCTCATATTTCTAAATGAAAACTTGGAATCATGTCGTTCCAGAAACCTTTTTTTTTGTTTTGTTTAAATTGATAACACACTTAATTATATGACTTATGATTCATTTTTTGGATTTTCAAAAATAATTATGTATTGCTTATGTTTTGAATTCCTTAATTTTTTTTTCAAAATTAATTCTTAATTTTTTTAATTTCAAATTATTGATTAGGGCACTTGCAAGTTAGTACTAAAGAGTAAAGGTTTTCAAAATCTGAAATGTTTCTCTTTCATAAATCAAAATAAGAAATATTTTTAATTATAAATCGGAATAATAAAAATATAAATCAATATTAGAAACTGTCAAATTTTCTTATTTTGCACAACAAATCTTTTTTTTCTCATCCGAAACCTGTTACAGAACGAATTCTCTGAAAAACTCGAAATTAATTCAAAGGAATGAAGTATAGACCAGTTAACATAATTAAAATAACTAGAAGAAGATCCCCTTCAAATGTGAAGTGTTGGTGCATAAACTACCTCTACAGATATCCCAATTACGAATGGAAGCTTGTGTGACACTTAGTCATTATATTTTAGATTTTGTGGGATGGTTTTTCTTTCTCTTGCATTTTATCAATCAAATTAGCAATGGATCTTATTGGTCATTGATTACAATGAATTTATCATCTAATAATGACTCATTCTCGATTGAAGAGTAATTCATCTGGTGATCTCAGAAGTCAATGGATGTTGCTACCAAAGCAAGCATTACAAATTAAATTTAAACATGATATCCCCTTTTTATTTCAATATATATATATGAAAAAGTTTGAATTGTATAAAAAGAATATTTTGTTTTACAAAAATCACGTTTATTTCAAAACAAATTTTATAACAAACAGTTTTATATCACAGAAACAGAGAAATTTACACAGAAACCATGGCATTATGCTTAAGAATGAGGCTATTTAAACAATTCGTCTAATGTTCCCTTCAAGTTACGAGTTTACTGTGAGTCATTTCGTACATTTCGTCATCTCCATTCTCAAGTCATGTAGCTGCGATATTAGTACTATAAAGTGGTACTTATATTTCTTCTACCTAAATAAAAAAATTAAAAATTTTAATGAAAAATGTTTTTATCTGTCTCTGCTTGCTTCCATTTACTTAATAGTACACTGTTAAATTATTTTATTCTACTTCTTTTTATGATTGTAGCATTCATAAATTAATGTAATTTTAGTATTTTTATGAATTGTAAACATAAAAAATGGAATGACATTACATAGTAACATGCTTGATGTATGAAGATTAATTATTTTTAATTTGTATTGTTTAATTTTTATTTAAGGAAAAAAAAGAAAAATTATTAAGTTTCTATAATCCAAAACATGTCTTTGAAAATTAATAGTTTCATGGCCTTGCTGTTAGCCTAAGGAAGATTAGAAGCATGTTTTTGTAATAATAGTTATCCTTTGAATGAGTAAATTGTATTAACTGCAAATACTTTGAATTATATTTCTATAATATAATAATTTGAAACATCACGTAATTTTTCTACCTACGTATCTATTATTATATCCAGCTTACTACTTTTTTGTGTTATGATACATTACCAAATTTTTCTTAATATAATATCGATTTCACCATGAAAGAGTTAATGAACCATGAATAAAATCGGTACTTAAATATATGAGAAAGAAATAACTTCTTATATTATTATGTAGTCACAATTACTTCGAATTAAAAATATAATAAATCAACTTTACATTTTTTGTAGTTCATAAATAACAACAAACAAGTATTTGAAGTTTATAAATAACTACAAATAAGCATTTGTAGTTTATAAATAACTTCAAATAAGTATAAATAATCAACATATTCTTTTTCAATTGTTTTATATGTAAAATAAAAAGTAACTGCATTGTTGCTTTTAAAAAGCAATAATCATTTCACAGGCAATTTCATAATTAAAATGATCTTCCTTGTCATTCCGCCATGTCACAAACAACGAATAGTATTTCTATAATTTGCTTTTACGAAACTTGAAAAAACCGAACCAATATCTAATTTACTAGTATTACAGTAAAATGTTTTCGAAAATTAAAGCACTCAAACAGTGGCATTAAGTAAGTATCACAAACTAAGCTTCATATCCTTAAATTCACTTGTGTGTTTAAACTAGCAAAAAAACTAGCACGTACCAATAAAACTGTTTCCGAAAATGGCTTTTAAGTATTTTTCAATTAAAATCTTTTCAGTTTTATGATTGATGTTGACTGCTTTATGGTACTGTGTTAAATTCATTCAACAAATTTCTGTAAATGCGTATTCGATTATCTAGAAGTCAAGCCTTTTCATTAGAACTACTGACTAAAGAACATATTTGATTTGATTAAAATACTATTGGTGGCATTTTACTTAAAAATATTGATTAATATTTTGATCAATTCAAAACGAATAAAAATATTTGAGATTTTTTCTTACACTAATTTCGCAAATACTTTACACAAAAAAATCCATGAATCGAAAAATTGAATAGACACAGACACATATGTTTTTTATTTAATGAATATCCCCCCTTATAATTTATTAAATTAAAAAATATCTTTATACATATTTTTGAAAAATGTATTTGCAATGAAATCAAAACTGTTTCTAATGTTTAGGAAAATATTTAAAAAATAGTTTTTCTGTAATTATTAAGTATTTGTTTCTATAAATAAAGTAAAGTAATTCTTTCTGAAATTTGGATAAAATAACTTACGGAATAGACAAATAATAATCAAATTTTTGAGTTAATTTTAGTTTCTGTGATGAAAATAATTTGAGTTGATTAATATGTCAAAATTAATGATAAAAGTATCAGTAATTTTCAATTCTTTGTTTTTGGTTAGTTTTTTAATAATATGATTCCATAATAAAAAGTATTTTGATTTTAAAATAACAAGAAAATTGATTCTATAACAAGTAATTTGATTCTATAATAGTTAGTAATGAAATAAGCAGTATGTTATTTGACAAGGTATAGTAAAATGTTAAGTTAAAATATTATAAAAAAGAAGACAAAAATTGAAATTTAATTTTTGATGATTTTTTAGCTGTTTGCTCCAGACAATTACCTTTTTTAAGGGAGAGAGAAATGTATAAACTCACCCTGAACATGAGATATAATAATTAATTATTTTCTTTTTTCCTGCAGTGAAAAAATGAATAAATAATATATTATTTTTAAGTTTTTAAGAGCGAAAAGTTAATTTTCTTTAAAATAATACTTATTATATAGATAATCATATGTCGTGAGATTAATACTTTTTTGGTACTGTTTATAAATTTTATTTTACAGTTTATAAAATTTACTTTAGTAATCTATATATTGTCAAGAATACTTTAAGCTAATTCTTATATTAAAATATTAGCATTTTAAAAATCGTTTTAAAATTTATGAATTGAAATTCTCAACAAGTTTCTGTTTATTATATTTCTAATTCTTTTTCAAAAAATAAATCCACTTTACTGCAAGATGTTCTAAAAACTCATTTTAAAAGAAATTGCATTGCTCTGTTTATCATCTTGCAGAAATGAAAATTTCACAAAGATGTACTTTAAGTAATGCAATTGAGAAATGTTTAACTCCGCTTATGCTGGACTAACAGAAAACAGCTAGGAAGCATTTACAACAATGATCTTGTTAAAACTGTCTTTAAACATGCCTTTTCTAAAACAATGCTCCTTTAAGCATTAGATCTCTACCACTAAATGTAGTGGTAGAATGGAATTTCTCCCAATACTACCTTCCTTATTGTGATTATGAAAAGGTTTGAAAAGTATCCAATTTAGTTTGATGCTAGTCTCACAAACAGTCACTTCGATTAATTCTTCAACACCTTAGATGCTGGACAAACAATTCAAACCGATCGGAGTTTATATCGGATGTAGCATTCTAAAAAATCGATATCGGCGAGACTTGTTAGATATATTCCAGAATTTTAATTATAGCATATTATAATTTATTATAGTTTCTGGACATAATCTAGACTGTTCAAAGGATTTACTAATAAAAATCAATATATGGAACATTTCTGATGTCTATCAATTTTATTTATAAATAACATTGCTTTGACAGCACATTATCTTTATACATTCATTTAAAATGGAAAATAAAACTCATATCATTTGATTGCTATATTATTCAGTTGCTTAACATTTAAGTGCTTTCAATTTTCATTTGCTGAAGCTTTCCTTATGCATTTAACTGTGATATCCAATGTTTACTTATAAATGATATGTTATGTCATTTATTCATTATATGAACTATGAAATAATAGGGAGGTATATTAAAGTTTCACAATTTTTTAAGAACATAAGGTTAGTAACATTAATTTAAAGATTACAATCACTTAATAAAGTAGGAAACTTTTGCCTAAAAAACTATTAAAATCAAAGTTTTCATAATACAAAAACTATTAGTTTAATCCAAGTAAGAAAATTCTAGAAATAAGTTATTCAAAATGTATATATTTTTTAAATAAATTTGTTTTTCACGTTTTAAAAATATTCCAATCAAAATACGACTTTCACAAGTTACAATTTTACAAAATATTTGCTCTCGAATTTTTATTTTATCCCTTTCTATATCCTTGTTGAAAATTCCATGGTAATCTTATAAATTATTTTTTTCATGTAACAATTTCTGTTTTTGATCAAATAGCGCTAGGAACCGCATCTGATTTAACAAACGGCATCTGTGAATATGAGTCGTTTCTTAGTAAGAAATATGGCGTATGAAACCAAAATCATCTAGCTGTAACGATTTAGAGATATATACTTACATTATTCGTTATTTATTCATGTTTGAAAATTCTGAAATTCATTCTAAAACAACATTTTTTTTTTTGCTTAAAACATGTCGTAGCATGCAACACACTGGAATTTACGATAGATTCATGTTCAGTATGTGAACTTATTGTTTCTGTGTCTCATCTTTTCCTTTCGGTGTATCTTAGAAGTTTGCTTTTATTTTAAAATAATTGATCAAGAAAATAGTTAAAGGATTTTGGCTTTCCTTGGTATTTCACATTTTTACTTTCAGAGTTTGATTTGATTATGTCTATTTTATTTCTTTTTTTATAGGGGATTTTAATTACTTCGATTAAATGATTGGCTCAACTTTAAACTTTATTCAATTATTATAGATATTATTATAATTTATGATGCTGGAAAAGAGTAATTATTTTTAATTACTTTAAATTTATATAGATTTATCATTCAGTGCTTCAGTACAAGCGATTCATATTTTTAATTGTTTATACTTACTTTTTATTCAGCTTTAAAATCAAAAGATTTTATTTCTGAATTCGCTCTATTTTGTTTCATTTTTCATGTCAAAAATAATATTCACATACAAATAAACTTAAAATATACATATTCAAGGTGGGCGGTTTTAATTAAATCCCCTCTTTTCCGAGTTCTTTATGGGGCCAACTACTTAGTACAAAGGCTCCAAAATCTTTCAACAAACTAATCAAGACATGACGAAACAGATTAAGTTAAAGAAAAATGAGTTCCCAAAACTTCTATAGTTGGGTCTGTAAAACATAAAATATGCTGAATAGACACAAAATACACATTTTATTCCAATGTACCAAATGTTCAACCAATGGTACATTACCGATGCAAAATAAACTGCTGAATATGGTTCCCAAGATGTGCTATCTGCATCCTATAGACAGCTTTCTCTGTTGCGAATCATAATTGTTCGATTGAGATACTTCTCACATACAGAGTGATATTGTCTCCAAAATCTGCCGATGATACTAGACGTCCTCGATAAGCAAGATTTTTTAAGCACCCTCGAAGCCGAAAATCACAGGGATTAAGATGTGCAGAACAGATGATTATGTTACCGAAAACACTTGACTAATTATTCTATTATATCTAAAGTGCGGTTTAAGAAACTGTTGTACCCTGAGTCCAATGTGTAGAGGTCCTCCATCTTGAATAAAAAAGTTCAATCAATATTCTAGTACATTTTAATTTTTGGTACTATAAAGCTTTCAAGTGTTTTTGGTACCTTCTGCTTCGTTGCATAAATTCTCAAACGCAATCTCTCAATAAACTCTTGAAGCTACAGCATTTTCTTATTTTTTTAAAAAAATCATCACAAGAAAAGCTATCCTTGACAAGAATGACATTTTCCCAACTTTATCCAGTTTTATGCCCAGAACAATAGTAGCGAAATAGGGGTTTATGGGAATTTTTCTGCAGTGCAAAATTGCGGCTACAATGACAATTTAAATTTCTTCATTTTTTTCATATATACAATTTAAATCAGAAAGAAAACATACCATAACGTATGAATTTTCTATTATTTTTTCTGTCTGTTCGTCAGATTATCCGTTGTAAAACGCCGTCTATCGATATATCTAGAACTAATTAGCGCATATGTGGGAAGGGGGATGTATGTGCTTGTGTGTGTATTTATGTATATATGAATTTTTGAATCTTCAGTTATCACGTTCAATGTGATTAATTGATTGCTGTTGATAATATTTCTATTGATAATAGATGGTGAATGGAATGAATAAGTTAATTACTTTTATCGGTTATCTTTAAGAATTAGAGATTTAATCACATTAGTCTACGCATATATCTTATATTTCATATCTTCCAGATAATATTTGGTTACTGTTATAAATGTCAAAAGTTGTCCTTTCGATATTTTTGTCGTATATTGTGCTTTTCGTTATATGTTTATTCATGTATTGTTTCTTCTTTTTTATTCATTATAACTTTCTTTTGTTCATACTTTTTTCTGTTTATATATGTAAATAAATGGTAAGAGAAATGCATAATAAATTAATATAAAGAAAGAAAAAATTATGGTTAATAAAGTAAAGGAATGCATGTTTGGGGAATAGAAATTCCTATTAGCCTGATAAGAAAGTTTAGTCAAATAAACAAATGAAGGTTGCTTTCATCTTGAAGGAGAAGAAAAAAAAATCAATCTAATTAAAACTTTAGCTGTTCTTATCTTATATCTACTGCCATTTCTATCTCTTATCTCTAGAGAATGAGAGTTTAGAGATCCCTTCTTATCTTTAACTATTGCTGTCCGCATATCATTTATTGTTTCTTTGGCTATTTCGTAAAGTGAATAAAAATAATGTTGACATTCGAAATTTATTTCCTTCAATCTCACGAGTAGACATTCCTGTATTGCTAGTCCTATTTAGGGATCACATCTTTAATTAACAGTTCCTCACATTTCATTACATTGGTTAAATAAATCGGTCTCTAGGTATTCATATAAAGAAGAATACATGAATATAAAGTATTCTGACTATAAATACGCTGCTTTATAAATAGAAAACTGGAATTTGTTTTTAATATTGGTATTCGAATGAAAATGTGCAAAACTACCATTTAGGTATAATTGAAAATTTTATTTAAATTATGCACAGCAGGCCTGAGCGCAAATGTCCCATTCATTAACGAGCTGAAGGTTTTCTTATTCCCAGAAATCACGTGGCCGTGATTAGACAAAGCTTTTCACAGTGACCTTCAGTTCGCTATCCGAGTTAAAGCTCTTCCCTTTCAGATGTTTTATCATTGGACAAAATACATGAGAATCGCAGGGTGGTATATCCTGCTTGTAGGGTGGATGGTCGAGCTTATCCCAATTGAACGTGGTCAATTAACGTGTGCGACCCTGAAGACATGTAGACAAGCGTTATCATGTAGCAAAACCACACCCTGCGTGAGTATCTTTGTTTCTTGGTGGACCTGCGTAGTCTTCAGAATATCTCACAGTAATGGTTCTTTTGTATACGAATAATTTAACAAGTAGAGACCCTTGGAAGCGAACTCAAGGACGCTGGTCTGGGTCTAGCTAAAACCACAGCAAGAAGAAACAATAACAACATTTCGGTGGGATCGTTGTGTACAGGCCCATGGTGCATCCTTTGAATAAAGTCTCCATTAATGTCCACAGTGTCGCTTCGTACCTTTCCACTTGCACGATAACCTACCACAAATCTAAAATAGCAATGCAATATTTCAATTAAAATTGTTCTACTATATTGAAGAATTCACTTAGCAGCACCTGAGAAAATTTTCAAAAAGTGGAGTTCTTAAAAAACTTTTATTTATGGCTAAACTAGGAAATTGTGTTTCTTATGTAGTTTTGAATTATTATTAGAAATGAATTAAAAATTATGATATTTTTATTCAACTCAAGCAGGACAAATATTTCTAAAGAAAACTTAGATTTTCATATCGAAAAATCTTATTTTTTTATTTTATGCCTTTATTGCGAATTTTGTTTAAAAAAATTCTTTAAATTTTCCACAGAGAACTGTGAAATTTTGTAATTTGCGTTCATGTTCTGTCTCTTTTCATGCATTTAAGAGATACATTTTCTAAAGACTCAAGTATTATATAGATGAATATAGAGAAGCAGTGAATTTATGTTTCTTCAAATAAATTTTAAAAAATTATTAGAGGAAAACAAAGGAATTTATAACATTAGTTATTTTTTCTGCATTTCACCTGAAAGTCAAATAATATCTGAAAATGTTATTAATAATTTCAGAAACATTTTGTTACTTAATTCCATTGATTTGATAAACAGATAAAAAACAGCATTTTGCTTTTATGAATTACATCCCTTTTAACACTTTAAATAATAAAGTAACAATGGAGATGTAATAAGACAATAATAATAATAAAACAATCAACGAATTCTGAGATTTTTAAACATTTTTTTTAATATTCCTTCGGATTTTTAAAAAATAAATAACGATTCATGATTGAAAGATATACATTAGAATTGAAAATCTATTTTAGATTTTTAATAGAAATAAATCAAAATTTAATGTGCTATATTTTGGATGAAATAACGATATCCGGGAGCAAATTTAACCAATGTGAACCATACGGGAGCCAAGATGCCAAGCGAAGGGAACGAAAGTTTGTATAAAATTGAGGGTGAATTCTACATCATCTGAGAATTTCATTTGTGATCTCAGATTTCTTTATTTCTTGTGGTCGATTAAAATTTTATAAGTAAAATGAATGTGTTTTAAAGGAATCATAATGCTGTTTTTCCGAAGACAAATAAAGGAAGAAGCAAATTTTGTAGCAGATAAATAACATTTTGAATTCATTCCTTTCGAGTTTAAAGAAATAATGCATTATAAAAAAATGTGCTGGATATTTGCCCAAATTTAAAGCACCGGTGGGACCATTATTGTAGTAAACATTTTTAAACGAATATTGGAAATGATTTATTTCTAAATGCATTATTCCTTGCTTTTCCACATTTCTTCAAGGCGACTGAAGCTGAAAGAAGCTTGGGATATTTTCAAAATTATATTAAGATGACAGACATAAATAATATGATAAATAAAGTAGAAATGTTAAAAAATGAAGAGAAATATCTTCTACAAATTCTACATTGTGATATAATAAAGGAATGAGAGTGACTCCCCATAATACTATTTACCAATATTAAAGAACATGTTTCGTAAACTGACATTGTAAACTATAAAGAATAATAAATTCCCTTACATTATGAATTTATTTGGGGATGTCATAAAATGTCCAAACTAATTTGAAACTTCTTCAAAACAGAATTTTTAAAAGACTTTAATCATGTTTTTATAGGTTAGACTTTTTAATATTATAATCTACTTGAGAGCTGAATAATTGACTTTTATGAAATTATATATCAATAAATTATAATTTTTTTTTTGAAAAAATATACGAAAACAAGATTATAGTAATTTTAATAAAATTTCGAAAATATAAGGTGTCCCAAAAGGTGTGCAGAGTCTAATATTTACACATTCGTATAGAACACGTCAAGACGAGTATCTTGATGTAGAACAAGCGGGATCCCTGAATATAGCTTCGCGGTCTAATTAAGATATGGAGATTGAATTTTGTGTTATGAAAACTTCAATGAAGAGAAAAAACTAAATGAAGAATGTTTATTGAGAAAACTTTCAATATAAGAAATTTTCAAAATGACGGTCATCCTGTCACATAACATGGAGAAGGACAAATAAGACAAATTACATCCGGAAAAATAACATTTGAATTTGAAGTTCTCAGTCATTGTCTGCAGAACATGTGCTCTAATTTTCTTGACCTCTGTTACAATTGCTGTTCTTAAATCGTCCAATGCTGAGGGGTATATGAGAACTGTCTTTCAAATGTCCCCATAAAAAATTGCAGGAATTAAGACACGAAGAGTAGGGTGTCCCCTTTATTATATTGTGTTCGTAACGGGATACGGATAGATAATGCTACGGGGGAAATTTTCGGCTAAGAAACCGAAGTTTCGAGGAGTGCAGTGAGATGTCGAACCATCTTGCATGAACCAAAAATCGCCTATTTTTAATACGTACTATCGGATGTCGGAATATCGTTTATGCTGTAATGAACATAGATATATAGGAAAAATTCTATTTAATGCAATCATCGCGTTTCCTTTATTGGATTATAAACTGTACGATTAGTAATTAAGGTGCTTTGTGTAATAAGACTATGACGCAATTTTCGAGGATCCCAGATGTTATGCATCAAAATACTTATCTTTTTTCGTTCTATCCGAATCTATAAATTTTAGATACTGCATGTCTTTTGGGACGTCTTTTTAAAGATAATTCTGAAAATAAAAAGGGAAGATTTTAATTTTTTCTTTTCTCTTTTTCTATAGGGCATATTTAGAGAATTGACCTTGGCATTCTATTATCCTAATAGATAATCAAATTATTACGACTCGATATGACTCAAAAGAAATTTCTCACGGTCTCTCAAAAAGAAAACAGCTTTTTTTTAATGTACCAAGCGTGGTTTTTTTAATAAAAATAACTTTGAAAACTTCTTAATCAATACAATTAGTTTGTTCTTATTTAAAGCGCTCTGACATTTCCCTGCTATTTAAAAAAGTAGGAAAATACTTTTAATGAATAATTGAGATTACAATAACAGTCAATTATTCTTTTTTAAAATTCTTATTTCATGCATTTAATCTGAAGACATTTTTAGTATTTTAAACGACTTCCTGCCATTTTACGTCTAAAGTATGAAATACATCTCTTGTATTAAATACATACAGTAGAAATTTTATTGTAACGAAAGCATGACGCGCTTAGAAGAAACTAGGGTTCGTACAAATTCCGCCTCTTTTTTGTGTTGTGTTCCCGAATTTCTTCGGACAACATTCGAAGATTTATATCTCTTAATTTCATTTATCTACCGGGTTGGAGCATATTCCGACAATCACTACTCACCTTCAGCTTATCAATCTCAAAAACTACAATTTTTACATTTAGTGTAAAGTTTATTCTGAAACCACTTGCCTATATTTAACAGATTTTTTTTTTTACAAATATCAAATCTTAAGACATAACATTTACTTTCTCTAAAAATAATTCATTTTTATTTACAACCGAAAATTTTGCTATCGTGAGCGCTCCTGCTTCTTTAAAATATTCAGCAACATACATCTTAGTGAGATTCTTTTTTCATAGAAGTTCAGAAACAAAATAGATTGCATTACAATAAATTATTTAAAGTGATATTTTCTCATTACAAATGCCTTGCCTTGGAAGCCCAAATGGATTTCAGAATTAATGATGTTATTTACTTTAGGAAGCCTAATTATTTAGCAAACGTCTTCTTGGAGGAAAAAAAGTTTGAAAATAGAAATGAGGTAGCTTAGAAAAATGACTCTTTTCCCATATTTTAAGACCAATGAACTCAAAGGTAGCTTACTTTTTTGGAAGAAAAATTATAAATGAACAAGATTTCATCAAGATAATATTCAGGAAAATGTACATTTACAGAGCTTGTGAATGAAAAGAGAAACCAATAGGGTAAAAACCCATTATAATTGTAGAAAATTATTTCTCAGCTTTATTTGATTTTAAAAACATGCTTGATATATTTCTTACATATTTCATAAATTTAATAAAGTTAGAATTTTAAATCTTGTGCCGATTTTGGAGCAATGATTCTAGAGCAATAACTATAATAAATAATGTTATTTGCATGAAAGATTAAAGTAAAAAGAAATAATAATAAAATAAGGATTTTTAAAAATAATTATAGGAATAATACAAATATTGCTCTCTTCTAATGAAAAATAATTAAACATAATTTCATATTTTATGAAAAAAATAAATACAAAAACTTAGTGGTATATATTTTTTAAAAAAATATTTTTGGACAACAACAAATAATATTATTTTACATTAATTGCTATTTTTTTAAACACTGAGAATTTTAATCACGTGCTTTGAGAAATTCCCAAAACTGAATGAAAAAATAGTTATTCGGTTATTTTCATGTAATTTTTAAGTGAAAAAATAAAATTATAAATTATTTGATACAATAATTATAACTTAAGGAAAATACTAATGGTATTATTTTCATATTAATAACATATTATATTGTACTCAAGAATTACAGTATCTTATGGGCAGTTGCAAACGATGGTTCTTTTTTTATTATTCAATTAAATTTGTCGATAAACTCCATGAATTAAATGGCAAGTCATATTTACTCCTTAACAAGCCATTGAAGCTTAATTATTTAGTATCACATTATTCCATCCTATTTCTTAACAATTAGGGCGCTTAATATATTGAAATTGACCTTGGTTGATTTTAGACAGACATCTAAGTTTCAAAATGTCCACAACACTTGTTTTTCTGTCCATCTACTGAGTTTTAGGATGCTTAATAGGCAATCTTCAGGTAATGAGATCGTCTAAAACTGTCTTCAGGTAACGAGAAAGAATGTTTTAGCTTGTTAGAAATTAAAAGTTACGACACAGATTTTCTTAATATTCTTTTATATGTTTTGCCACTCTGTTACTTAGTTTAAATATTTTCCAATCAAATGTCAGCGTACGATGAACAATGAATTTAATAAATCATATTTTCAATGATATGAATCTAAATATGATGATCTTTCTTCAAAGTTTTGACAGCATTGTCAGTATTTCTGTGCTTAATATCCCACAATATATGACATTTCTTAAATAAGTCAATGATTACTTAAAATAGCGGGGGAATTGAAATACTATCCCAAAAATGCAATGAAATGTTTGGACTGATTGATTATTTGTTTTGATGCGAAACATTATTTTTGAAAAATGTGGATATGAAAAACAATATGTTAAGAATAATAAAAAAATACTTTTGAAAATCAATTTCGTTTTGATCTGTAAAAAATAAAATTCTTAATTAGAATAGATAATTAATAAACTTTCAAATGAAGAACATTTTAAAAAATAGTTCTAATCAAAAACTCGAAATTTTCCGTTACAATATTTCTTGTTCTCGAGTGCAACAGTTTGATTTAATCCCTTTTCTCAAGAAATTAAACACCAGCTGGAAGCAATTAACTTAATTGAATAACAACTTCTTATAGAAAGAACACTTCCAGGCAATCTATTCATATAAGAGTAATTAATATTTTAAGTAAATTAATTTGAAACATCTGTTATGATGATTATTAATATTTTTTCAGATTGTGTCAACAGCTGTGAAATTTCTAGTAATCCTTTCAAGATACTGAATAAACACGAAAAAACCCTGTGTAATCAACTTTAATTAATTCCCTAAGACATTTTATCAATATTTAGTTGGAAGTTTATTTTGTCCATTTTTCTTGTTTCTCATAAATATTGCATTGTTTAAGAAATTTGTATTTTCAGAAATCATCTGAATTTTTCTAAAGGAAGCTAATCTGGATTCTAAGCAAAAGTAAATGTTGGGTTTGGAATGACCTGATGACAAATGAAAGTTTTATTTACTCATATATGATAAAAGTTTTATGCAAGATAAGAATTATTTCTGGATTGGAGTCAGATGGATAGGGTGAAATCGAAACAAACAATCTTTTTTTACTTTCTCGAATACGTAGAATTGAAAAATTATACTAATCGTCAGAAATTCGAACTCGAGGTTCCAACCTCACTAAGTCCGTAAAACAATTTTTTAGAAAATGTATGTTCGTCTGTGACAAGGGTGATTTAGAAACTCTTTGAGGCAAATGGTTGAAATTTGATAAACTGTCATTTCACAAAATTTACAGATTACTATGAAATTTTGAGAAAAGTGTGCTCAGTGAGTGACTGCTTATCCGACTGCTTGAATATAAGTCAACATCATAAGTACTAAAGGAAGAAATCTAGAGGGATAAAATTCGTAGAAAGATTTAATTAATGTAGATACCTGACAAAATTTTGGGTCAAAAACAGCTTAGCATCGTCTTTTTGTCGTTCTGTACTTTCAAAAAGCAAGTAAATGAGATAATTTAGAAACGCGATGATTTAAATTTAGCAAATTTGGTATAGGATGTAATGACTACAAATACAATTTTTGTCATTTTTTTGTTTTTAATAGGTAGAGGAAAATGCGTCTGAAGCTGGAAATTTTGCTTTGTAGTACTGTTAAAACATAATCGTCAAATAACCCATCAATAATAACCCGGTAGATTCAGTATAAATGATAAATTCACACCAAAAGTTAATATTTCATAAGTGTTGCTACGCCAATGCCGTATAAGGTGCTTTGTTGTTCTACACTTGCCATAAGAATAAACCAAAAAAATTTTGATTGACAACTCCCATTTATTCAATTTTCAGAAAAAAAAATTCAGACACATACAGAAGCAAATTTGACTAACATATCATTCTATTTAATATGTATAATTTATACCTATTATTTTCTGAATTAATCCGTTGTCCGAAATTGCGTTTGAAATGAAAATCAAATCTGGAAAGAGCATAGAATTTAGTTTTATTTATTAAATAACAAAACTGATTTTTTTGCAAATAGAGAAGTTTACATTTTTGCATCTGTTTTGTGAATAGCACAGTTACAATGTTCAAATATGCTATCTACTAATACGTAATAATTGCATATAAGATGACACGAAATTCAGAGCTCTCTGACATCCAAACATTCGCAATTATTAGATATCATAGAAATGTTCGATTCTTAAGGGAAATATCTAGTGGATTAAACATTTCATAACGACAGCGGCTTTTGTGATTAACAAGTGGAAGATAAGTGATAATCGTCTGAATGTGTTTCAACCAGTCAACCTCAAAACACTAAGAGAGAGTTACCAATTACTGCTACCCAGTAAAATTTGAAAAAAAAAATGACTCAAATTCTCCAGGAATTTCAAAAAGCGTCCGGGAGTGTGCTTTGATGAAAGGCATTCGCAAGGAAACTCATTTGCTTGGTTTCCATGACCATACTTGAACCCATAATTGATTTAAATTAGCTGTTGAGGTTGTTTTAAGCGGGTCGAATCTGGACTGCAGATGAGGGAAACAAGTAGTCTATATCTCTGGAGTAGTGAATATACTTCAATTTCTACCAGTCGAATAGCCGAGTCTGGAATTGGCGTATGCATAGAGAACGTCTTTTGCCAGAATGCATTGTGCCCATAGTAAAACTTGGTTGATGTTATAGGCTGAGGATGTTTCTCATGGTATGGACTAAAAATAATTCTTTGATCACAATGCCGATTTTCACTCCTTTATTCTAGACAACAATATACTTCCTAAATTGCAATAACTTTGCTGGTTAGATAATTGTTAGCGCCAGTATGACTATGTTGTATGCCATGTTGCAAAGTTTATCATGAATTGATATTATGATGATTACGTGAACCGATTGGACTGACCTTCCCAGAGCCTATGCTTGAATTCTTATAGAAAACGAATGGGACGATTTTCATATCCAAATTAATTGGACTGACCTTCCTAAAGTCTATACTTGGATTGTTACAGAAAACGTATGGGAGGAGATACATGCAAAAATTAAAGGGTGCAGCAGCCGTCTAAAATGGGTGAGAAAACTTACATGTCTTCTCGAAGCCCAAGTGGATGGGAATACCTTTTTCCATTATCCAAACACTTGAAGAAAGTCTGCCCCGGACTGTTAAGGCTTAGATAGGCCAAGTTGAAGGCCAAACAACTATTAAAACAGCATAAGTTGTGTTTATATATCACAAGTGCCCAATTGTTTATTGGTAGATAGTATATAAATTTATTCTAAGAGAAAATGCATGTTTTTTTTTTAAATATGAAAACAAATATTCGGTTTTTATTTTTCATGATATAATTGATCTTATATTATCTTAAAAAATATAAACTAGCAATTTATTATTAATAATTTTTTTTTAATATCGCGATACTTTAAGTAACATCCTAGAATATTTTTGCATCAAATAAAGGAAAAGGGTTTAATGCACTGCTAAGTAACAGTAATAATTAAATAATGATAAAATTTACAGAATGTATTCACACTTATTGAAACTATTGAAAATATATTCAATAACTTTATAAGTTAACTTTCTATGTTGTAACTTATTGATGGCAAGAATATTTCTTAATTTAACTTCAATCGTTTTTCTCAATATTGGTGTTTCATTTTTACTTCAATGTCTTAAAATAAAATTATTAAAATCAACTAAGGGTAATTAACTTCGTAGAGAAAAGTGTTCATTCAAAGAACATTCCAAAAGGCATTATAGATAAGTCTAAATGACGTTAATTAACTTGCAAAAAGTATTTTGTTTCTTTTTCTTTTTAAATTAGTTCTCTACAAGTGTGATGTGTCTTGTATCTGCCTAGTAAACATTAAACACAGCACCATTTGTTGAGTTATTTCGAAGGAATTTGACAGAATGTCTGAATTTCAATGTTCAGCGTTCTCCGTTTTTTCAAACACAAACAAACATAAACATTTCAACACTCCATTACCTTTTTTACTTAGGTAGACACCACAAGCTGGATTTCTTGTATTTTTAAAGTCTATCAAATTTGAAAAATCATTAAATTTTGTGTTTTTGGGTATTTTTGCACAATACCCAATTTCGATTATTGTACATTGGTATGGTTTTAATCTTGGTTTTGAGCAGTATAGTCAAAATTATGGCTTGTGCACCAAAAAAGAAGCAAACGAAATCCAAGTCTAAGAAGTAAGCATTAACATTATATAGTATTAAAATCAGATATAATATACTTCTAAATGCAATATATGATATTATTTTTTCTTTAATTTGGCCTCACAGATTAAGGAACAAATTATAATCTTTTTACTGTATTTTAACTCGGAACGTTAATATAATTAAACTAAATTAAAACTGTATTTTAACTCCGAAAAAAAGCAATACTCCTTCCCTTGCCTAGTTGTAAAGTCTAAAGTCAATTACATTTTAATAAAAGATTGCATTATTTGAAACTTCTTTCATATGATTATGGAGTTTATAATTTTACTATTAATACGTCATCATTCCTTTTGGAGAAATTCATAAGAAGAGTGAATAAATAATTGAAATTTCTAACTCCCAAAAGCTAGAAGAAGCTAAAATAAAGTTTTCTGAATATTGTTAGAAAACAGAGATGTTTAAATTATTTATATTGTTTTTCTCTGCAGATAGCCATCTTTGATTATGTAATAATTGACTCTCTTAGATTGGTTAATGAATGGATAACCAAATTCCCTTTTCAGCCATCCAATGCCCCATTACTCTTGGGAATATTCAATACTAGCCGCCTTTGGTGACCAGCTGGTTCGCCATGAGTAAAGCGTTCTAAAATGTTCAATTAAATCACATATTTATTAGCCTTGAAGTAACTCCGGGCATTGATTGACCTGAAATTAATATTTTCTTTAAGATGATGGATGGAAAGTTCTAAAAGTACACCTTTGCCTAATATTCTTTAATTTTATGAATAAGTCAGTTTTAACCATCGGTTATGCTTCCAAAATATTAAAAAAAAATTTCGATGACGTTGCCAAAATATTAAATATGTTTTTTTAAAGAAAGCGAGAAAGGGAAAAAAAGTATTGGATTAATGATACAGATATTGCAAACGATTACATAAATATGCCATTAAGTCGGGATTTCAATGCATATCTTGTCTAAATTCAATCAGGTTTACCGTAAATAAAGAAGATTTATTGAGTTAATGATATAGATATTGCAAACGATTGTAGAAACCTTTGCTTTGCATTTATTTTTTAAAGAAAATATCACATTTTATATTTTTTTTATTTTATCCAGTCACGTGCTGAAAGTTGCATTTCTGTAGATTTATTTCGCGATGATAATTTTTTTATTTGAACTTCCGGCGTTCTTTTATTTTATCTAGTCACATGCTCAAAAAACATGGTTAAAATATTTCTTTAAAAATTCGTTAAAAATAGAAGCTTAAGTTATACATTAAAACACTAATACCATTAGAAGGCTAATTTTTAATCTTTAAATTGATGTAAAAATCATGTTTATGCGATCATATTTTCGGAAGTTAGAGCGGAAAAACGTCGAAATTTCGCTTAAATTTTAATTAAAAATTCGAAAAAAAGGCTCTGAGGTGCACATTCCGGACCCCCAAGGTATACATGTACCAAATTTGGTAGCTGTACGTCCAACGGTCTGGCCTCCTGTAGAGCGCCAACACACACACACACACACACACACACACACACACACACACATACACACATTGAGCTTTATTATAAGTATAGATAATAAGATAGTAAATGTATTCAGCAAAATAATTCTTTATAGAAGAAAAAAAACCAACGTAAGGTATTATACTATATTTAACCACAACTGTTTTATCTTCTTTACTATCTTATAAGATAACATCTTCTATTTGGGGGAAAAATTCTTATTTTTATTCAAATGGAGCTCCATTGACTACTTGACTTATCTATGTATTTGAAGTAATTTTAATATTGAATTATAATCGTTATTAATAGTTTAAGTTTTGCTCCCAATTATCAAAATTTGATAAATTGATTTTATACGGGCAAACCAGTTAAGTGGTTAAACACTAAATTGCTGGAATATTTACATCATTGAAATAGCATCAAACGTAATTAGATTATTCAGATTTTAAGCAACAGTAAAATTATATAGAATATTAAGTCCATGAATTTCTATAAAAAAAGTGTTTTATCTTACTCGTGTTTTATCCGCATTTCCTATTATAATGAAATACCTTTTGAACATATTTAGCTTGCAGCAATTTTCAGCGATAAAAAATTATGGCCTAGAGTTTTCTCATTTCCTGATGTGAAAAAGTTTCTCGATGAGAATCAAGGATATTTTCTAAAGAATTATTTCATCAATTAATTAAATTAATTTCTCGTTGGATACCAGTGAACATTCCAAGAAAATGTATTCCAATAATTCGTAATTTGCAAAAATATATTCTAAAACGAAGGCTAAAAAGTTGAAAACAATTAGATTAAAAAACCTACTACATTAATAAGTGTGTTTTTAGTTTTGTGCGCTTATAAAAGTGTTTTAAAAATTCTTTTTATTTAATTCTTCCATCAAAATGTCTATTACTCTCGCGCAAACGAAGTTGGACAAGAAGGTAAGGCAAGGAATTAAACAAAAACAGCAGAAATAAAATAATTGAAGGGAAATCACAAAGGCTTATCAATAAATCAGTTTTATACCTCAAAAACTACTGCATCCTCTTTTCAGTGGTAACGAGGACACGACATCATCATCATCAATAAATAAGGCTTAAAAGCAAGGACAAAATTCTAGTAGTAGTAACATCTATAATAATCTGAAGAAACAAAACTATCTGGAGCTTCGTTATAGAATTTGACTATGTATAATAATTTATGTTATGTAATGTTATTTAAAAATAGATACAGTTTGTATGCTAAAAAGACTTTCCAATGCAGATTACAAACATTTCTTTCGAATGGAAAAATTTCCGCATTCAAATGGGAAAAAAATTCGATTTCCTCTATCCTAGATATGCAAGTTTTAAATTTGAATATGTAATGTAATTTTGTACACTCGTTCAAATTTAAAACACGCCAACAACTTGTGAAAAGTAAATTGCATAATATATTACATATGAATTCAATATTAGAGAAAGTTGCTTTCACATACTAAGGTTAGTTCTATATTTATTCAATCAAAGTGTACTGAACCCTACTTTCTTATTTTTCATGATTCATTTTATAATCAAATATAGGAAGTCTGCTTCTTTATATAATTTATTTCTTAAGCTTTACTTTAAATTAGCTTTTATTTTTATGATTATTTGTTCAAATTATCATTGTCATTATGCATAGTAATGTATTTATATGTAATTTTAAATATATGTATTTATTTATTTTCAATTGTAAACTTAACAGGTCATTAATCTCCTCCTATATATTATATACAATTTTATGCGACTGTATAAGCAATTGCTTTGTTCCAATTTTTTTTCTACTTTTAATTAATTATTTATTTATAATTTAATTTTTTTATTTAGTAGTATAAGAATTGTTCTTTGAGTTCTGGAGCTTGCCAATCAGTATTATGCAGAAAATGGCATTTCTGCTCCTCACATTCTATTCTAGGAGGACCTCTAAAAGTATTTTCGTCGAATTGAGTAAAAGAACAGACAAAAAAATAAATGCTCAAAAAACTTTTCGATTATGTTATTTTTAACTGATGATCCAATCAGCATTTGGAAGTGATTGTCTAAAATCGTCTGCTTGCTAAACGACAATACCACCCGTCACCGCCTGGTTGCCGAGAGAGTAAGACAGGCCGTTGTTTAATGCCTACATACTCTCTCGCTGATTGTATTTATGTTATTTAAATTTTTATTTCTCGCCTTTTTTATTATTTCAGTTGATTATTGTCGATATTTATTAGCTAATTATTCATCGGCTTATCAATACATGTATTCCTATACTATTAACTTGCAGTTACAAAGGATTCGCTGGCCTCAGTATATGATATGTTAATGATTAGACCCTTGTGAGTGACCTTCTTCCCAAAATCTTCTGATAAAGCCTCCTAAAATTTATCCCACTGCTGGAGGAGGTTTCATAGCCCTCAAGGACTCACTAAAATTGCGAACAGATTTTCTAGTTACTTTGATAGCCATAATTTTATTACGAAAGATTAGGTTTGCTTTTTCCGGCTATTTCGAAAAAATATCAAGTAATAACAAATAAAAAAATATTAAAGCTAATCTAAAAACGATACATTATAAGTATAAGCATAAACGAAAAATATATAACTAACATAAATACACTTTAATAACAAAAGCCCACAAATAACCTTAAAAAATATTTACACGGTATACCCGAAATAAAACAAAACAGTAAATCAAGTCCGTGTTTCTTTAAAATAAAGTCTGTTTTATTTATCTTCTTCTTCTTGCATACAGCCGACCACCCCACCACTACTGAATGTAGCAGTATCGACAGGATTTGTGTTTTATTTATCTATCGGGATTGTGATAGCTACAACAGTATAAAGCACATAATTTTTAAACTTTTAATTTAAATGAAAACACAGTTGTTAACAATCATTCGTGACTTTTTCAATGCCTGTAGGCGTAATGCAAATACTTGACACCAGTTGGGATGACGAATTGCACATTAATTTTTTTTATTTCCTTTATACTGTTTTATTTTCATTTTAAAGTACTTCAGAATGATTCAGAAAGTTCAGTTAATTTACAACAATTAAATAATAGATTTCAAATGTATCAAACACTAACAAAATAAAAAGAATTGATTCAAATAATCGGTAGAAATTCTGCTAAGCCTAACCTGATTACTCTAGGGCAAAAAAATTGGAGCCTTGCTCATCTTTGGCGGGATTTGTCCTCAGCATTATTTTTTTAATTGATAAAAATTAACCACTCAATTAACCGGGATAAAAATTAGCCTAGGTTCTATTTCTGGCTGTAATCTATCTTTGCGCTAAATTTCATTCAATTCCGTTCAGTCTTTATATATATATATATATATATATATATATATATATATATATATACGCGAAATCTTCGTGCAGCTGTTGTAGCGCCCTCTACGAGCATAAAAATAAATAAATAGGGCTGATAAATAATCATGCAATAAATAAATAATAAACAAATAAATAAAGCGATCACTAATCAGCCAATAAAATAAATAAAAAATGAAGCTTATAAATAATCAGCCGATAAAAAATGAAACTGATATAAACATACAATAAAAAATGAAGCTGATAAATAATCTGCCAAACAAACAAACAAAAATGGGGAAGACGCAATAAAAATTCAACAGCCAATAAGATCTCCAATAAACAGCATCAAAATAACTTTCGCCTTTTCGTTCACTGGAGGGGCAGAATTGTGGTTGGAAGCTTTATAAGCCAGATAGCATCCTCACGATCGAATTAATACTTTTAGTTTTGTGGTTATGTTACTTGGCTACGAACCATAAGATAGAGAGTTCGATCCTTGCTATCGCTAAACGCAACATTATATCTATGTTTATTTATAGAACTTTTTCAAAATTTCAGTCGTTAATAAAATAATTTTTATTTCAACCACTCCAGTTCAAATATATTTTTTAAATTTGTTGTTGATAATACTTGATGTTGATACAGGTTTTTTTTTTCAAACATTAATTTATTAATGAAATTTAATTATTTTTTATACTTTAAATATAGCTTTAGCATGTTGTAATAAAAATTGAAATTAGCAGGCAGTAGTTCAAACGTGAAAATGCAAGGTTTCAGTACTTTTCGCTTGAAAGTGAAGAATGCAAAGTCAATGAACAATTTTTTCGTTACATAATAATTTTTAATAATTATTTAATAAAAGGCATCTAAAATAAAATATTCTTAGTTGAATTAAGTAGGAATTGAGTTATTTTTATTACTTGCTAATTTATATAAGAAAAGTCATTAATCGAATAACTAATACAGCTTTCAAGCGATAAAAGGAAAAAAAAATGTTACTTTCCCCAAAATCTAAGACTTTATGATAAGAAATTACTTATTTTTATTCCCTTTTTCTTTTTATATGGCCACTCTATGAATAAACAAATTCACAAATCCCTAAAGTATTCCCTCGGGGGGAACTGCCAGAGAAATCCTCATCTTTTACTCATGCCTGACAGATGAAAGATTTCGAGGAAGAATCACATTTCCATATGAAAAGGTTTTCATTTCCTTTTCCATTATGTCTTCTACCCCAAATTTTGTTTCATAAATTTCTTCACGCTTTGTCGTTTTTCACGGGGAGAACGGAATTCTGAAAATGAGTTAGTATTTTGAGCCCTTTCATGCATTTGAAATAACCAGTTTCCTGAATCAAAATGTTTTTCATGGTGAGACAATACTTCTTTATTTATTTAGAACTAATGTTTGATGTATTATCTGAAAAAAATTAAGTTAATTCCAATACTATCATTTTTTATATTTAATTTGTTTTTTAATATCAGTTTCTGGCACTCTTCCAACGAAATCGCCTTTCGGACTGAAACCCTCCTACCTCAAATGTGTAACTTTACAGCATTTTCAAAATTTTTCGGATTTTTTTCCCTTTTCTGTTTTTTTGCACACAATCTGCATCCGGAATTCTGCATAAATCCGTATTTCTTGATAGGCGTGTTAAGAATGTCTGTCTTCAGCCTAAGCTATTTGTATGGATTAGAATTTAGGAAAATTATGTTTTCGACAAGTTACTTTGTTACTAGCTTTTGATTATTTTTGTAAAATTCTCATGAAGTAACATTATCTCGAAATGAATTTGGAGTTTCAACACAAAAGAAACAAACCCAAAAATTTTCTATTAAAATATTATTTAAATGAAAAGGTTTTTCACTTGGTGATTTTAGTTCATTTTTATAATTAATAATATAAATACTGATATTTTAATAATTAATATTATACCAAGTTTTCTTCTTTATTGTATGTCCGAAAGAATAAAGAGTACTTCGGATTGTTTGTAGATAGAAGGAATACCATTTGACCTTGAAGAAGGCCAAATGATTTAGAAAAATTTTAAAGAATGAAAATAACGTCTGTTCTTATTTATTTAGCGTTTCAATAAAATTTTTATTATGAAAAAACTGAGTGAAATTTTATCATTGATTCTATTAAAACTTTCAAAATTATTATTGAACAAAATTAATTTGTTTATTTTTCAGTTGTTTAAAATGTAAAAACATGCTTTAATTCAATAATTAGGTGCACTTATTTATGTCTAAATTTCATTTCTTTTCAAAAACATTATTCAATAACTATCAAAACCAGATTCCTTCATTTCTATAACTATTACATCACATCATTTTTTTCTGGAATATGAATTATAAAAAAGCATTGTCATCTTCAAAAATGAAAAGTATTTAATACCTTATAAAACTAATAATATCTCTCTCAATTAGAAAAGCTCATTTTTGAAATTATATCTGTCTGTATCTCATTTATTCTGTCTATCTGTCTGTTGAAAATTTGACTTAATGAATGAACGTAGATGCTTGAAAAATTATATGCATCCCGTATTATTTTTTACACTGAAATTTGTAGAGTTAAATCCAATTTAGAGAGAACTACATTCAAAAAAAGTATGTCTGCTCGTCTTATCGAATATAAATATACATAATAATTACAAAATGAAAGAAATTAGATGGATAAAATTTAGAAGAGTTATTTAACATCTAATAAATAGATGCCTATCAACTATGGAATTAAATTCGTCAGCACAAAGTATTTTTTGTTAGTTTTTAATTTAAAGCATATAAACGTGATAGCTCAATGAATGTAATCGTATCTTGACCTTAAAATTGGTTTTAATCTGTTGAAAAAAATGATTAAAACATTAATTTGATTTTCTAGCACTAATTACCAAACTTCAAGTATTATTCGCCAAAACTATCACCAAGGATCTTAAGATAGATTCATTGCAAAAAACATCATGCCAAATATCAATATTTCGTAACTATTCCTCACTTCAATATTTCATAATTATTTCTTGCTAATGCCATACTGGCATTCGCGACTTTCCCAAGATATACAATTTTATGTGGGGAATTCCAGCATCTAAAACATAAACTTGATTTTCAAGTACTACTTACCTTTTTTGAAGAAATGATTGCTAAAACTATCTCCAAGTATCAAATGATAGATTCTGGAAATAATATAATGAAAAAGATGAATATTTAGGATCTTTTGTTTGCTAATACCATGAAGGCATTCATAACTTACCCAAAGTATATAATTTTATGCAGGGGAAGGAGAATGCCAGCTTCATCAGAGAAAATAGGAAAAGTTTTTTAGGGAAACCATTCCCAATGGTCTTTTATAGCTGAAGGCTTAGGAAGACGGGTTCATCTTAGTATCATTGTAGTTTACATGAAAAATATGAAAATGAATCTACAACAAAAAGTACATAATTAGCCAGGTACAACATGAAAGGTTGCGCATAATTAAGCAGGTAAATTTTGGTTTGATTACTAATAAATGATAAATTGAGATGAATCAATCAAAATAATTAATTCATATGATTATTCATACAACTAAAATATCTGGCACAAATACATTTTCTTAAGAAATCGGTGAAATAAAATTGCATTTAATAAAGTTATTCTTTAATAAGTTCAAAGAGAATTCAGAGAAGACTTCTGAACATTTAGGGTGTACGAATAAACATAAGGTTACGCAATAAATATAATTTTAATCCAAGTATTTTTAACTTAGATTTACTTGAATAAACTAAGTCAATTTCTAAATTCAGGTAGTTAAGTTTTAACGACTACTGGCTTTTATAAGAACTTCAATTTATATTTTCAAGCTATATCATGTGTTATTAAATTTTACTTTATATACAAATCATATCACATCATAATGAATTTTAAAATTTAAACTCATTATCATAAATAAACCGAAAGCAAAACGAAAATATGACAACCTGCTTATTATCTTCTACGATAATTATGAATTATATTCGATTGTTTTATGATAAATAGGAATCAGATGCGGATATCCTACGATATACATAAATCAAATGCGAATCAGAAGATGCGCATGTGATAATAATAATGTGTCTTCAGTGCTATCTGATTTATATTAGACTAGGTTTCCTACTTAGAATACAAGTAAGATAGCTTTGGAGACACATTATATATCTCAAAGATTGAATTGAAAATTGATATGATTCGATTAATTCGCTGTTGTGCAAAGTTTAATGCTGTGAAAGAAATATTGAACAGGTTGATCTCCCAACCTGTTGCGTTTAGGCTTTATTTAGGACATTTGGAACACGTATGTCCTGTATATCTAGACTGAATATATTCTATATACGTGGTATTTTCTAGGTATGTTCCCGTATGTACTAGATATGTGGTGTGTCCTAGATATGTCTACGTATGTCTTAGATATGTGGCATGTTCTAGATACAAATACGTGTTCCATTCAAAATTTGGAGGATTTGGTTTATTGCTATCGCTCCAGGGATGATACGGATGTGTTCTTAGAATGTTACGGATTTCATTATATTAAAGTTGTGAAGCCAGTTTCTATACCCCTAAATAAAAAGATTCCATTCTTTTATTTATTATACAACTATTTGTGTTATTATTTATTACTTGTAACATGAATACATGCTTTCATCTGTCGATTTTCATGCCCATCATCAATCGAAAAAAAAGTCGCCAAATTTGGAATAAATTCGTAAATAGATGAGGTCATCGAATAATTTTCATGTTATCAGAAAGACATTTAGAAACCATACATTCGAATTAATATTGTTTCCCTTTTGGTTTAATATAAATCCTAATTCGTAATAAAGTACTACGCATAAATTATGTTATTTATTTTGGATAAAAATGTGCACATTTTGTCGAGGGTGAAAGTTATATTAAATAAATGATTAATTATTCAATTAATCTCAAAACCTTTGTTAAAAATTTACGCTTAATAGTATTTACTTAAGCACTTTGAAAACATTCCATTTATAATTTTAAATTTTTACAGAACAAAATATTTAAATATTCCACTTTTATTATCATAAACTGACTGAGTTTCTTTTCCGTATTTTTTTCTTTATAACCTTCTGTACTTTTTTGTCTTAGATAAATTCAATGTCAGAAGTATTTCAATAAAGACTGAAAAAATACGTCTTTAAGGACAGAGAAAATGGATATATTTATCGAAGTTCAACTTGCATGAGGTTATACAAAAAGTTTCACTTCAAAGATTCTGATTTGCTATGCCTCCAGAAAAGTGGGTGATTCCCTACATGGTTTTATTATCCACCCACGTTCTCTTATTTCCAAAACCTCATTCAGCTCCTCGAACCAATCTGATGAAACAGTGGGATAAGAATCAAAATGTCCAAGATCAAAGTAAGAAATCAAGTGTTGTTCTTCTAGGAGGACGAACGTCAGCGTTCTCCAGAACCTGATTCAGAACAATTTCTTTATTCCTATCAAAATTCACTTCACATACACCAAGATTCCATCAATATTCCTGATCAAGACTCCCTTAAAGGAAAATAAATTTTACATAGGATTTCATAAGCAGAGTATATATCACAGGGAAAACTCTGTTTTTTTAGTTTTATAGTTTCATTGTGATGCATTATATTGTTATGTAATCGTTAACATGCACGATTTTTCAAGAAATTCAACTAAGAAAAACTTGCGGTTTCATTTTTGGAAATGTAAAACTTAATATAAAGGTATTCCTTTTCATTAATATCCGAAATTGGTATATAATAATGGCGAAGAAATAAGAAAAAGCTTTGATTTCAGAGTTAGTCGTTATGAATAGAAAGAAACAAATTTTATGAACCTAAAGTTTTTGAGAAGTTCAAATCTTCTGGTGATACCATTTCATTTCTTGTTCATAAATCTTATTTATTAACATATAACGATAAAATGAATAGTTTTTTTTTCGATATAAAAAGTTTTTATAGTACAATTGAAACACTATTTTGAGACAATAAATTTTAGAAAAATTAAAGACTAATTATTTATTCAATTCTTAATTTTGAATATTGAAGCAAATATATTATAATTATATTGACGTTTCTTGAATTTATGGCGCATACTTTAAAAATTATTATTGTTATTAGTTTATTCTTTATTTTTTTTATATTTAACCCTTCAATGCCCAATGCCCTGTGTAGTAATTTGGCCATCTGTTTTTATTTAAACTTAAAAATTTTCACCTGCTTTTTAATGCTTTTTTGATAAACGTTTGCAGAAAAAAATTACATATGGAATGCAAAAATTCTGAAATGGAATTGAAATTGGAAACTTACAACAATACTAAGAGGATCATGCTCTACTATAAAGAATATTATTATAAAAATACTATTTTTTACATTATAAAAATATATCGGTGAAGAAAAACTATAATATTTATTGCAGAATTGCTATAAAGTAATTTGTATTACCGAGATATTGTTTAATTCATACTCTCAGTATTTGAAACAGTTTTTTTTTATTTCATTAAAAAATTTAAATTTTTGAACATAATTTTCTTGAATTATATGCATATGATTTATATGCATATATATTATAAGAAATTTATTTTTTGTGAAAATAAAAATTAATGCCTAATAGAGTTAACCAAAAATTATATGCTTTGACAGTTTAAAATTACTTCCAAACCATAAATTTTACACTTTCTCAGCATGTTTTTGGCTTAATAATGTCATTTCCAATTTTATCCATTTATTTTTAAAATTTTTCGAGATTATTTTGAAGAATTTTAACCTTTTGACTTCTTTTCGGATTTAGGGCAAAAAAGGCGAAAAACGTTGATTCTTTGTTAAAAACAAAAATTTTTTTTCTCGGGTTTAAATTAATTTACAAAAAACAACCAGAAGAGCAATTAAAATAACGAGAGTTATTACAAATGAGACTTGAGTAACACGAATTCCAACGTATCTTCTGAATATAGGATATTTCCACTTTTCCTGAAACATTTCAGTTGTTTTGGAAAATAGTGGGGAAAAAATCATTTTAGCATCTATGAGCAAGTCTTTCCGCCAGAAGAAAATTACTTCACGGACTAACTACTTAGCTAATGACACAATCTTTGCCTCCTAAGTAATTGTTTCCAACCTAACTGTGAACAAAACGATGTGTATTAAAGATATTTGAGAAAGGAAGTAATAGAAGGAGTAAAAGGAGAAAGCACTGATTGCACTGATGTTTTAATCCTGCAACAGGCAGAAGCAATCCTGTTAGAGGACTTATAATAAACATCACGGGATTCGCACTTTCATTTTGTGATTTTGTTCTCCAAGGAATCAGCAAGGATGGCCAGATGGATTTCCTTATATATATATATATATATATATATATATATATATATATATAGATAGATAGATAGATAGAGAGATAGATAGATAGATAGATAGAGAGAGAGAGAGAGAGATATTACTTTCTCATACAAATAGTATAGAAAATGTATAGTAATCGTTAAATGAGACGAATTTTAGATTTTGATAAATCACCACGTTTTAGAATTTTCTGAATTGAAAAAAATACATTTTTTGAAAATGTCCATATTTGTTTGACAAAAAAATAATCAAAAAGTATTTTGGTAAGATGGCTGAAATTTGATAAATACTCAATCTGCAGATTTCTAATATACTAAATACATAGATATATAGTAATATCTATAGATACTAAATCTGTTTTTATAATAAATCTACAGATTTATATGACATTTATAGCGATATCTATCCAAATGAAGCTGTCTGACGGATCGTTTAAATATAATTTATCATAACAACCACCAAAGATGGAAATATATATGTAAGATTTGGTACACAGTTATATTATTTATTCTTGAGACAATCAAAATGGGAGCAAAACCAACAAGGCACTGACCTTCTGTTGGTCTGCATTTTCACAAATATGATATGATATATTTGTAGCAACAATGAAAATAATGTCAACAATGAAATATACTGTTATAAATTATATTTAAAACATTATTCAAAAATTTCTAAAATACAAGGGTAAACTTATATGAAAAAATAGAATTATTGAAAAATAAATTACTTGAATTAATTAAAATAATTAAGTAAAGATATTGTAAAAATAACTGTTCTGCTGAAGTTTTTTAAAATTATTGTAAACAAATTCCAAGATAATGATTACATATTTATTAATTAAAATTTCATAAAAAAACAAAACTATAAACATGGCTTCTCTCTCTATATATGGGGAGTTTATTCGTTCCAGGTAAAGTGATTTGATTTGTAAAGATTAAATAATAAAATTTAATACAAGCACACACATATTCACATTTATTAATGGTAGAAACAGAAAGTGAAATAAATCCATAGGAATAATAATGAAGTTACCTGCAAATGATTATAAATTTCTGAATTAATTAGAAAATTATCTATGTTTAGCAGTAATTACGTTTAGTTTATAAATAATATGTTTTAGTATTGTCCATGTAGGGAAGGACAAAGAAAGTAATGTAATTATCACTGTACTAGATACTTAGGATACTAGATACTATACATGTACTTCACAAGAATTTTCATGTTTTGCACTTCCATGAGTCCGGAATAAACATTTTGGCATTTTATCTGTTTATCTATCAGTGAACAAAATGATTTGTAAACACTTAGACCTAGACAGTCTGAAATTTAGAATCTGGCTGTTTTATTACAATTGAACTCGTTGTCTTAAAAACTTAAAGATCTAGATAGATAAAATCTGTTTCTGGTTTAGAAGTTTTAGTATCTGAAACATAGATTCTAATCGAATTTCGGTCAATGTATGACCCACGATTGATCCCCTTTTAGTCTGTAGTTTCGCATGTATATAAATGCAAAGACTTAACTCTGAAAATTTTTGTATGAGATCTTATGATAACAATTTTGGTTTCATTCCCTGTTCAAAACAGTGTCTGAAATACGTATCCTCGCAATAGGTTTTTAAAAAATACTATATGCACATTAAAGATCTGTATTGCATAATCATCGTGCACCAACGCTACGAAATTGTTACCAAACCTCACAATTTCATACATAGCAAGGGTGGTAGTAAGTCCTATATCGGAGAATACACAAGAATTTTTGAAGGAGGTAACATCCTCTGGTTTCTTCACATAGGCATCAAATAAATCTTTCAAACAAATGATCATGTGATACAATCTCTGTTTCCGAAAGAGTTTTTAATGCAGTTATATGCCCTTACGTAAGTCCTTTTACCAAAAGATATAAGACGGCAAAGTAATAATAATCATAGATAATTGCTCGCTGACTTTGAATTTATTTTGATTTACCTATTTTAAATTTTACTGAAAAATTCTGGTCTTCAAATGATATTCTGAGCCTACTTAAAAGGATGCAAAAGATAAAATTTGTAAAGATGTATGGTTAATTAACATTAATTTCTTATAATGTTAAGAAATATTTTTCATAAATTCATATGCCGGTGTTCTGGCAAAGGGGTAACACGTCTTCTTCTTGATCTGGACGTGGTCGATTCGGCATGGCTGTTGTTCATCTATGCTCTATCTGAGAGGTGCATGAATGTGCCCCCTCCACAAAAAGTGGTTGTGCAAGCGAATATGACGTATGGAGTAACTAAACCATACTCTTGGTTCCAATTGGCATTACTGAAAAAGCAAGAGATGCACATTCGTCTTAAACTGCAGGTAAATCTGTCAGGTTGCTCAGAAAGTGCCATAAGTCCCAACATAATCATATAACACATTGAAATAGAAAAGCTATCTTCTTGAAATAAATGACTATTATCTATTTTGAATAATATAACAGAAGAATTCAAGAACATAATTTCATTTTAAACTTTTGTTAAAATGCCTTTCATATGCAAGAATTAGCACAATGAGAGAAATTTTTGCAGCAGCTCGCAAGACACATAACTTTCGAATTTTTTAGTTTTTCTAAGGGCCGTCATTTAAAAAAAAATAAAATGCTAGCATTATTTTCAAGTAAAGCATATTTTTATATCATTCCTAGAGTATTACACAATATTGAGCGAAAATAAATTAAAACCGTGGAATATATTATTTCTCAAAATCTTTTCTCTATATTCTCAAATTTTCTCTATATAATTTTTTTTCTCTATGCTCTCAAAATATAGTTTCGGGCTATTTTGTTACAAGCTGCTCAGAATTTTATTTGCCCTATTTATGAAAATAATATGCAATGAAAAAATGATATCCAAATGAACGGCACTGATATTATAAATGAAGAGTTTATTTACGTATACGCCGTAGGCCTGACCACAGCGATTCCATTGATTAACGAAATCAAAGACTCCTTGAACTCCAGAAGTATGTGGTCATTACGAGATTCAGTTCTACGCAGCGTTCTTAAGCTATAAAGTGTTCCATCCTTTTTTGTTGTTTATTCTGGTGAACAAATACATGAAAGTGGCAGGGTGATAATCTCGGGATGTAGGGTAGATGGTCAAACTGTTCCAGCTTATCTGACACTGGAAACACGTAGACCCGCGTATCATAGCACTACATCCTCTGTGAGTACCACCCGGTTTTTTGTTATTGATGGACTGCGTAGTCTTCGGAGAGTCTCATAGTATACATCGGAGTCAATGCTTCTTCTGTGCTCGAGGAACTCAACAAGTAGTGGATCTTGGACGATGTGAAGATAAGAACAATGTGAAGGACTGGACCTCGTCACAATCACATGAATTCTAGGAACAAGGAATCCTCTTACTCGTTAATCGATGAGATCATTGTACTCAAGCCTATGGTGTATACTTTAAATACAGTCTTCATTTATGTTGTCCACAGTGTTGTTTCGTACCTTTTCATTTGAGCCTTTCTTGTAATTAGAATGATGGATTTGCACATTAGCGATTAAATATAAATTACGTTTATGAAAACAAGTATCAAAATAAGTTTTTTTTTGGTATGGACAATTTTCATACTTAAATGACTGTTAGAGTATTCGGATGAGTTTTTAAACGAATTTAAAAAACAAGAACAGCCATAATCTTTACTGGAAAATAAAAAATGAAGAACACCAAATCAAAACTCCGACAGAGGAATCATCCATTATTGCGATAAAATAATTCTCCAAAATACTTATTCTTTCTTGAATAATAATTTTTTATGGCTTATATTTTGCAAAAAAAAAAAAAAAAACACAAAATAGCTCTTTAAAAAAGATTGAGATTGAAGATATTAACAAATGTCTAGATGTTTGATTTTACAGTTGGATAAATATTAAGCTCTAAAATGACTTACAATTGTTAATTTAATGTTACTGCATATCTTATTTATATTTGTAAAACCATATTAAAGATAACTTTGCTTTAGAAAAAATAAATAAAATGAAACCAATTTGAGTGAAAAGAACCATTAAAATTGAATTGGATAGTTTAATCTCTCTCTTTTTTCGAAAACTAAAGTTCTTTAGATATTCAAGAAAGAAAAAAAGTAATTTTATGAATCGAAAATTTTTAAGAACTGAAGGTTAAAAGCCTTTTTTTTTCTTTACTTTATTTATTCTTTGGAAGTATTTTGGAAGCTAAATTTAAAATGAGTTTTTCATGCCTCTGATTAATCTTATTAGCAAGTTTTCAGATAAAAGAAGTTGGCATTTTTTGTGTATTATAGGAAGTAATTTTATTAAAGGTTATACAAAGAATATTAGAACTCAGTACTGCAATATTGATTTAACCGTTTTAAGTCTTTTCATTCTTTCCTCACTATTTTAATCTTTTACTGTTCTATTGTTCTTTTACTATACTATCATTCTTTTTAAATCAATATGTTTCTAAATCTGTATGTTTTTAAAATAATATTTTCAGAGCGCATGTTTTTAGAAGACTGTATTCTTTTAAGTCATTGATATTCTATTAAAATTAGTTTTGTTCTTTTTCAATTGTTTTATTTATATGAAAAGGAATTAATTACTAAAGTAAATATTTTACAGATATTTAAAAAGTATTGTTTAATCATTTTTATGCTTGATACAGTATATTAAATTGCCAGAGATTTAGATAAAATAATACGAATTTCGAATTTTAAAGGTTTTATTTTATAAAATGTAAAAATTAAAATGCGTTTTTCCATCAATAATTCAATGAAAAATAATTGAAATACACGTACCTCTGACTTTGGGTATTAAAAAAGTTCCTAAAAAATTGTTTAATAAATTTCAAAAACCTTGCACTCGTAATTTCAATAATTTTTAAAGAGTTTT
>JAPMOQ010013279.1:2635577-2673869 GCA_026543055.1 Argiope trifasciata
CGTATTTTCTTTTAAAAAGGTGTGAAAAATATTCTAATAAAGATGCATTATAAATAATATCACTGATCCTCTGACCTATCTGAAGGCACTCGTATAAATAATACTGAATTACCTGGCTGCTGTAACAGCAACACTGGTGGGGACGAGGGTAGGGACTTAAGGACCATCACTGGCCAGGGTACAACTTTTCTCTAAGGAATTACATCCCGTCATCGATGAGAGGATTCAGATCCCACATTTTCGTGTACTCTCCAGGGTGATGAGATCTAACTATCATACTCGAAGCATCTCATTTCGAGGTACCCCAAGGGGAGGGGGAATAATCTTAGTGTGAAAAAAAATAATGTTTTGGGCAAAGTCATAAATGCAACATGTGCTTAGATTTTTAATTTTTTCAAGATTTACTACATCAATGCATTGAGTGGGATTTCATGTAAAATCGCTATTGCATTTTGAAAGAATGTTATAGATTGAATTAAACTTTGGTGTACAGTCACAATTTCAGTGACAAAATCGCATACATTTTTTTCCTAAATCTCATTCCATTTTCTCATAATCCTGCTATTTATCTATTGCATTTACCTGTATTAGAATGCACAAAAAGAAGAACGATTACTCCGTTAAAATAATGTTTCAAACTATGGTGCAAAATCTACTTTAATCAAACTTTATTTATCTAAGTCAATAATTGCGTTTACTAACATGTAAAAGAATATGTAATGGAGATAATCAATCTCGCATGGTATTCGGTTCAAAATTTAAAAAATTAAATTATCATTACATATTTCTTAAAAATTATCTAATTAGATTAAAATAATATATTAATCCTAAAAAATATGAAAAATATATAACCGGAATACTTGTAAATTAGTAAATATATCCTATTCGACTCTATCAAAACTATGTAATTCGATGTTTGTTGACGATATAATGGATGTATCTGCAGGAATTCTAGAGAAGACTGAAAGCACACGGTGACATCTAAAATATCTGTAAAACATTTCCGATTTTGAATTGCTATATAATTCTATATATACACTAAAATTACAGAAATTTGTAACTCTTACATTGAAAAAATCTACATATCATAATACGAGAAATGAGAATTATACTATCATACAAATTGGGAAAGCAGTGATAATTTTAATTTTCGGTTTCAACAAGGTTAATAAATTGAAATGAGATATATAACAAACGGAGGTCAGACTCAGAAGATATACATATTTTTTTTAAGGTTGGGAATGACATTTTTCTTTATATAAGGCAAACTTTCAATGGAAGGCAAAGAGCACAGATATGCCTTGACACCAGAAAAACTTTTAATGAAATTTCATATGTTTTATATTTGTTTTAACATATCTACTTTCACAAACAAAAAAACTTGTTCTTTTAGATTTTGTTTGTGTGTGTTTGTGCGTGTTGGAGTCATGGGCTTTTTACACTGAGTGCTTCCTGGATGATAATGCAATTCCCAAGGATGGAATAATTTTTATCGTTATTCCTTTGTTGGTGGTGTCTTTTTTCCCTTAAGTAATTCATATTCATGAAATTTTTTAAAAGAGTTGATTTGAAGTGAAGTTCAATCCAAGGGAGATAAGCAGCAACAAAATGTTATATATTATCAAACTTATGTTATATGTCATAAGAAAACTCAGTCACTCAAAGCATCGGTTAAATTAAATCAAAAAATGATTCAAACAATCTCATCAGTTTTTTTTATAATTTATGTATATTTTTCTTTGTGAATACCCTCTTGGAATTAACTCTAAGCATGAAAATATCTTGTCTTCCATAGAAATAATTCAAATAGTAAATTTTACTTATATTTAGTTTAAGATAATTATTTTTAACTTGACAATTTTTATTGACAAGCCATTTTAATTTTTAAGAAATATAACTTGACTCAAATTATTCAAGAAAAGCCTGGGAATATTATGCACCTCTGAATAAACGATGCATTTAAAATCCATTTACAGACAGTGGGAGCAAATTTCACCTTTTTTCCATCACCTCTGACTTCGAGTCACGTATCATATTTCTGCAGTCATGTAATGGTATTCGCATTCCATCTGACTCACGTGCCAGAACCGAGCTGTGTAAACAGGAAGTTATCATCTATAATGCATAACCAGTCCTCGGCACTCTCTGCCTGAAATAAAAATTTGAGGTCAATTCCTGCCTGCTCATACGAGGCTTTTTTGTTACATTTTTTACTCGTTTTTTGGGATTCTGTTTTAAAAGATGTAAGATAAAAAGAACACTGAAAAAAGTAATTCAATAAGAAAATATATTTCTGCATCGCATCAGCAAGGATATTTATATTTTCTCTCCGTTTGATATTAAATGAAGAGAAATGAAAAGCGGAGAATATCCAAGTTATCTAACGTATGAACTGAATGATAAATTTAATATGTTGCTTCTAAACTGATCCATTGAAAGCGGTATTTGTAATGCTTTGATATTAAAAAAGAATATATTTGCTGTAATCATATATATTATTTTACATATATAAATAGATAAAAATATCCAAAAGAAAATTATCTTGATTATGTATCTTTATAAACACGGTATGTGCATTAATTTTTGGACAAATTGATATAAACAAATCAAGTAAGAAATTATCATTTATACACTTACATATTGTTTGCTATTGAATTGTGCTACGTAAGGGGTAGGATAAGTTTAATTCGTCAAAAGAAACTATGAAAGGGGGAATGCATTTGTAATTGGTAATAAAGTAAAACAGATTACTAGCAGACTAATATATATATATATGACCAGAAAGGACACGACATTCACATAATACACATGAGAAAAATAAATTGAAAGAAAGAGTATTTTATTGGGTGATAATTAATGTCACAGAATGAAGAATTCCGGAAATAGGCTCATCCCTTATGAGCTGCACTCCTTAATGAGATAGAATCTTCGAAAAGTGGCATTTTCAGGATATCGAAACGCATAGTACTCCCTTTGTATCGTACATATGTATATAAGATAAAAATGTGTAATTTTATAAATTATTTATACATAAATCAGAATCACGGAAATGAAAAAAACAGATTAGTATGAAGTTTACAATTCTTGCTACAATTATCCTAATTATTATCTCTGTATTAACCTTTCACTGTAATCCAGAAAATGTAAACTTAATCAAAATCAGGTCCCTTTTTTTCTTGAGTTCCATGAAATATTTAATCGAAAATTTATACCTGACGTTCTCATTCATTACTGAAAATCGAGGTCATTGTACATTATCTTGTATCGAGAAACAGACGCAATAACATTCCTTACTTACTCAAGGGAATTCCTCATTAAAAGATGCACATACTCTGTCTGGGTGGGGGTGGGGGGTGAGATGAAATTATTTACCTCTATTTTTGTTTTGTTTTTTGCTTTTCTTTTTTCTGGCATCGATTTGGCAATAATCTGCCCCCTTGCCATTGTTTTGCTTAACGGCACCCACTAAGCATACAAGACTACCAGATAAAATAGTTCAGGCTGAATAATAATAATTCAGTAAGTCCTCTTTAGTGGCTCTACCATTTCTCTCATAATCCCTTCATTAGTTACTTATAAGAAATCTAAAATCTTAATATTTAGTACAAGAAGCTCATATTCATTTTTCCATTGGTGAGTATAAGATGTATATAAAAATCTAATAATAAAAAAATGCTTAAAATAAAATTTTGGTTGATTATAAATGAATATCCCGAATAGGTAGGTCTGTTAAAAGAAGAAAAAAAGGGAAAATGAAATCCACGATTGCATACTTCTAGTTATCATGTGAGAACAATATTTTTTAGAGTAATTATTTGCCTGAATTAATTTAAGTCATTAACCAGTTTAAACTATTTGAAACAAACACAAGACTTCTCTGTCATTTACTATAGTCCTCCCTATCTCTTTTTATATATGCTATTTCCAAATGATAAACTATTTGCCTATAAATTATTAAATATATTAATTTGCGTAAAATTTTCACAAAAACACTATTTTTGTAAACACAAACTGCTATTTTCTCATTTCTGAGATCATAAGTTTCATAATGAATTAATCTAAGAACAATAGTCAAATATTTCAATGTTTCCCACTTAAGAATGAATAAAAAAATATTTTTCCACTGAGGGAAAGAGGAAATATTTTTTTCAAAACTTGTTAAATGCGAGTACATTTCTTTGAACCTATTATAAAAATTAAATTATTTAATTTCTTCCAAAAAATGTATTTCATGAAATAACAGCTATGATGTCATAATTCTATGTCAACCTTTTAAAAACGCATCTCCTATCAAAGAAGCATTCGTGATAATAAAGAAACACTGGTAAAAGCAGTTCAACCTTTTGAAAATGCTTCTGCTTTCACAGAAGCATACATAACAATTATCCAATACTGGTAAAAGCAGGTAAAAATATATGTGGTTAACTGATGCTGATGATTATTGTAATTTATGTTCATTCATTGCCTACGCGATTTCGAGTTTCCGTTATTTATTGCCTTCAATTATTCAAAAGCCTCTAACATAAACAGGATCTTGTTCTCATACGATAATAAAGTACAGTGTTGTCATACATCAGAAATTAAGAACAACAGTTGGAAATTTAAATTCATCAAATTTATAAAAGATCAAAATTAGTGCTACCAGAAAAGAGAATGATATCGATTCGGCATGAAAATACATTCCATATTTTTTTCTGAATGGTCGATTTGAAGCTTTCAAATTAAGCAAAATTGCATGCATACAGTATTTAATTTTTATTTTATTGAGATACATTGAACAGCATTATTGATTTCACCACTGCCAACTGCCATTGACGAACTTAAGACATGTATATGCAAGCTTCGAAAGCATCCTATTAAAAATACTGAAAAAGTTCGAGTGAGTTAACGTATCAAATTGATATTGAACATTTAATATGCTGAAAATACTATTTTTCCATACTAATTTGCCCATTCTAATTGGTTCAAAAATGATCCATCAATTTAATACCCCTTAGTTCTAGTCGGGAAGGATTAGTAGGAAAAGATTTAAGAAAATTAAACTCAAATTTGAATAAAAAAATAGGCACTATTTATGCGATTCCCAAACACGTTCAAAGGACAAATAACATAAAATAGAGATGGATAGATAACATTCTGAAATCTTTAATCGACTGTAATACCTACTGATTCTATATTTTTCTGCCTTGTCTAAAATTTTTATATAAATATAAACCTATTGAAATATTGAACTCAAATGATAAGAAAGATGAATAAAAGTATCTGCTTGGTTCGATCATTATAATCAGACCAATATAGCTAGAACTATCAAACATAATGTATGTGTAAAACATAAGAAATTTTTTTAAGTTTGAAATATAGTCATAGTCAATAAAATATTAAACAAGCGTTTTTAAATTTTCTACAGTATTTTCAGCTAATAATATGGCAGGAAAATATTTTTTTACATCATTTAAAAACTTGAATAAGTTATCTTTGCAATGATATCAATATTCTTGTAATTGTTTTTTTTTTCTAATATTCCCTGGATGTTTAAAAGTATTTTTTGTTTGATTTTCAATAATTTTTTTAATGAACTGAACAGTTATGTAATTGGTAGTACTATGATGTCATCGAAGTGAATTTCCATTGATGTTTGACTGACGGCATATATATGCTGTTTAATACTTAAATTAATTAGTTGACGAAAATCACAAGCAAAAGTTAAGAATAAAAGGCTAAGAAGTAAAGGCTATCTATGGTAAACAATGGAGTCGCCAAAAGTTATATTTATTTAGTATATAATGCAAGGGATAAATTGTTTACCATTAGTTGACACTGAATGTAAACAATATTATGAATGCAAAAAAAGGAAACTTAAGTATGGTCATTGATGCTTACTTTTATCCAAAATAGAAGCATCATTGAATTCCATTCTGTAGAAAGTTTATTCTTCCGCTTATCAATCTTCATCTCTCCTATTCTTTACTAACCATATCAAATCATATAGAAAATTTTTTCATTATGATTCGACTATCTCAAACCAAAAATACAAATTTAAAAATGAATTAGAATACCTCAAATTCACATTAACTAAATTGATTTTTAATGTCGGTTTTACACTCAACCAGTTATAAGACGGAAAGCAGGCAGCGCATACGTAAAAAGGTGCTGATCTACGTCTATCAGAGCTACATAAAACCGATTTAAGCGTTCCATGCTTGGCAATAAATTGTCATTTTGACATCTCTGAAATTTTCTCTTTTATTATGCATATTATTAAAACCGTATTTACTCAAAGAAATGTGATAAAAAAGGTAAACATACATACATGTGGAAAACCATAAAAAATGGCAAATAAAATGGCAAAACAACAACGTCTAATAAGTAACAAAGGGCAAAAAAAGGAATGTAGCTTTGATAAGTAATATATTAAAGCCAAATTAATAAATAAAATCCTCCAAAATCTAGGTGATGTAAGGAGAATAAAATACAATAAATACACGACGGCAAGTAATTGACCCATCTGGACAATTACTTGCAATCGAGCGGACAGGATTTTCAGCCTTTTTACGCATGTGCTTCCTGCTCGCTAGTTTATAACTGGCCAAGTGTGAACCCAGAATAAATACCAGTAACTTATCTTTGTGAGCGTTCTTTCTTTTTACTTAAAAATAAACTTAAATTAACCGAAGAAACTATTTTGCATTTATATATGCATTTGTTAACCGAATTTTAAATTCCGTTTATTATAATCTTTCTTCAATTAAAAATTAACTCAACATTCAGGCTAGATTATCAAAAATAATATACGTTATATTAAAATAAAATAAAAGTTCTTAAACTTTATACTGAAAACTGTAACTTCCAAATAAATGATCAATAAGTGATTAGAAATACTATTTTTAATCAAAAGTGATATCCGACTGGTTAAGGGATTCTTCAGTCCCCATTTAAGTGATAATTTCGTATCTATTATTTCATGGGTTAGTTAGAAGGAATACATAATAAATTATGCAACATAATTAAATCGTCTTAATAAGCTATAATCCAATAAATTGTCATGTAAAAAATGCAAAGATTGTTTTGCCAAGAAACACTTAAAAACTTTATTACAATGCACAATCAGATAAAAAATTCTTGAGTGAGATCTTATATAATTCATGAATCCATGATATAGACTTTGAGCATTATGTTACTGTTTATCGTTTAAATTTCTTTTTTTTTCAACACCCTATTTCTACTACTCAGAAATATTCTTCAAACATTTTATAAAGTTACTAGATTTCTAGATTTGTTTTTATGATATTTCTCATTACATAAAATGAAAAAAAAGAATATCTGGAACAAAAAAAGAACCCATAAAAAACAATAGTTTGAAAGGGAGCAACGAAATTTTTATAATACATTGAAAGTCACTTCAATATTTAGATATTAATCCTTGTGTTGAAAAAAATATTAAAGTATGGCGTATTTTTGCAAACAATAAAAAAAGGGGGAATATTCCTCGCTGCAAAATAAAATTTAAAAATAATCTTGTTTTAAATAAAAGGATAATTTCTGAAACGTACGTAATTACTTTTCTTTTTAAGAATTTATTCTTAAAATAGCTACATTAGAGAAACTATAGTTACAATGTCAGCAAATTTTAGTAACTAAATGAAATATTTAAAAAAAATGCTTTGTTGCGTGAATATGAAACTCATTACAGAAGAAAATGAAGAAATTTAGATACAAAAAAGCAGAAAAACAATAAAAAAATATGAGAAAAAATAAAATGTGTATCCAAAACTATTCCGAAAATTGAATCAAGATTTTTTGGCTAACCTAGAATAATTTTATACTTTTTTACATGTCAAAGAAAATTCCAGTGGTTCCACTAGGGGTCAGTAAAATAATTTGTTGTTTGAAATATCTTGAAGAAAAAATGACGATATAATTAGTTATAAAGTTTTGTGTCTTGTAAAACAAGAAGAAAAAACAAGGTTATAAGATAGCATAATTTCTTAATTATGTGCATCATAAAAAAGAGTTGGTAAAGAAGCAGTGATAATTTTTCCAATCTTTATTCTTTTTATTGTTAAGATTTCATATTGGTTTATTTCCTATTTCTAATATGAAAGGAATGCATAATATTTACTTTTTATGATGTGATTTACGTTGTTATATAAGAACCCTTATGCTCTATTACCCTTTTACATCGCTCAGGAAATCTCATTATGCCTTTTTTCTAAAACTGTTGTTTTGGATTTAAAAAAAAGACTCGCTTTTATTTCCATGATATATTTAAAGAGCTTAGCTTGAAGAGTATCTTTTAAGGACAGAAAGAATTAATAATCAGATGGAGCGAATTTCGATACTTTAGAAAAATATAAAATAATTATCAAGGAAGACGGAATATTTCAATGACGGCAGACTATTGCTGGATGCTGCCCCAACAAGGACACGTGGACGGAAAAGCCGTTAACATAGCATGACTGGTCAAAAGAGACAACGACACAAATTAAAGGTGACTTTTTTTACATACACCATCATTAAGACTGGTTAAAATTAAATTTAATTAGATTTAAAGTACATAAAATTAAGTGTATCAATATAAAATTTCGTGTACCAAAATTAATTTGTTACATTAAGGCTAATTCTGTGGTAGCTTTCATTACAATTTTGCAATCCTCCCTCCCAAACAGACTCTTGATGTGCTTGGCTATGATGTAAAGTATAAGTCATAGGTTTAATTAAATTAAATACATTTTATAATAAAAAAACCGTTTTAAATATGTCAATATGTTTCATATATTTGAAAATTTGCTTTTGCAAAAACTCATGATGTGACGGGAAAAAACTAACGTCATATTCAGATTCAGCGTGAAAAAATACATAGATGTCAGTAATCAAAAGTTAAAAAACAAGTCCCATGCACGCCTGTGATATTAATGAGGATAAACCAAACAATTGCATTTGTTGAGTAAAATAAAAAAAAAAAATGTGTTTGGAAATGGCTCTTAATAATGATATGATAACTTCAGAATATATTAATAAAATTTTTTAAAAATTATATAATGTACACTCAGGTGACAAAAGTAATGGGATAGTAATATGCAAATATACAGATGGAAGTAGTATCGCAGCGAAAAAGTATAAATGCGCAGTTCGTTTTCCAGAGCTTTCATTTGTGTTCAAGTTATTCATGTGAACAGGTTTTTCGTGATTTATGGCGGCACGACGAGAATTAACAGACTTTGAACGTGGAATGTTAGTTGGAGCTAGACGCATGGATCATTCCATTACGGATATCGTTAGTGAATTCAACATTCCGAGATCCACAGTATCAAGAGTGTGTCGAGAGTATGAAATTTCAGGCATCCCATCCCATCATGGAAAGCGCAGTGGGCGACCACCTACACTTAACGACCGAGACCGCCGACGTCTGTGTAGAATGGTCAATGTTAATAGACACGCAACACTTCGTCAAATAACTGCAGGAATCAATGTGGGACGCATGAGGGACGTGTCCGATAGGACTGTGTGGCGAAATTTGCCTTCCTTGGGCTATGACAGTAGAAGACCGACTCGAGTGCCTTTAGTGACAGCACGACATCGCCTGCAGCGACTCTCCTGGGCTTGAGAGCATATCGACTGATCCCTAGACCAGTGGAAAACCGTGGCGTGGTCAAATGAGTCACGATTTCAGTTGTTACGAGCTGATGGTAAAGTTCGAGTGTGGCGCAGACCCCACGAAGCCATGGATCCAAAATGTCAGCAAGGCACTGTTCAAGCTGGTGGTGGCTGCATAATGGTGTGGTCTGTTTTTATATGCCATGGACTCGGTCCTCTGCTGCAACTGAACCGATCATTGACTGGAAATGGTTATGTTCAGCTGCTTGCAGATCACTTGCAGCCATTCATGGACTTCACGTACCCACACAACGATGGGATTTTTATGGATGACAATGCGCCATGTCACCGGGCCAGAATTGTTCGCGATTGGTTTGAAGAACATTCCGGACAATTCCAGCGCATGATCTGGCCACCTAGATCCCCCGATATGAATCCCATCGAGCATTCGTGGGACATCATCGAAAGGTCCGTTCGTGCACAAACTCCTGCACCTTCCACACTTTCACAATTATGGACGTCTATACAGACAGCATGGCTCAATATTCCTGCAGAGGAATTCCTACGACTTGTGGACTCCATGACACGTCGATTTGTTGCCCTTCGCCTGGAAAAATTAAAACCGACACGATATTAACAATCATCCCATGACTTTTGTCACTTTAGTGTATAAGTAATGTTAATAATATGTTTAGTGAAGTGAAGTTGATTATAAAAAGTGCACTTATAAGAAAAAAGCGCATGGTTGAATAAAATTGACATTCTAGAAAAATATATTGACCAGTCTATTGACAAAAATCTATTGCATAAATTGATAATCTCTAGACTTCCGGTTTCACATCATTTTTTGCTCTTAAATTAAGTATGAAATGTTAATTCTATATGCTAAATTAATTAGATTGTTAAATATATAGTATATTTGATTTAGATTGCTGAACATGGAAACCATTTTTATGCATGTATCAATAAATAAGTGCAAATAATTAAAACTATAAATTTTCATTATTTTGTTAAACACTAACTTTCACAAACAACTAATTTCGCTCAGCAGATAAAATGTTCTTTATTTCATGCACTTTTGAAAAAACCCAGTTTAATCTGAAAGAAAAATTTGTATATTTTTATTCAAAAATATAAAATGGGAAGGCAACATAGTATCAGATATATTTCTTCCTTGAAATGTACTTTAATTTTTATGTTATAACTTTTTAAGGGTTTTTATTTTTATTAATTTGATGTAATATTCCAAGACAAAGATAGCTTATCTTTCCCTTTAAATAATCAGTTGTTGATATTCTTTGCTTTCTACAAAAGTCAAATAATTGCAAACACCTAAAAAACATTCTGAAATTTGCTAATTTAATATTAGAAAATAAAAAATAATATAATAAACTCTACGATTTCTAGAATTAAGGAAATGTAATCCTTGATGTTTTTTGGATGTAAACTGTACAAAAAAAAATTCTAAAATGAAAAACTAAATATTTATGAACTAAAAATTATTAATCATCTCTTGAAAAATTTTGTGAAATTCTTTTATTAATAAAATAAACCACTGACTAATACTAATAATGAAATAAACAATTAGCTAATACTAATAATAAAATAAACCATTCTAAGATCCTAAATAAATTACTATAATCCTATTCTATAATCCTATATATATATATAAATAACGCAAATCTTAGGAAGTTCATATATTTTTATTATCTATACATTTTGTCTACTCTAAAACGGTATATTTTTCAGCCATTTCCTCCTTTATATTCTTTTTTTTCCTACATCTAAAGTCATTAGTCTCAGACAAGTAAAACTATTTATATGGGTTATTTAATTAAGATAAAACAATTAAAAGCCAGCGATGTGTGAAGCAGATGCAAGTTATGTAAGCCTTTTCTTTGGAAAATCAAACCATTTGTATTGTAAAAACGCTTAAGCTGATCTTTTGTTTATATCGCCTATTAAATAATAAAAGATTAAATCAAATACCGAAAGGATTATAGGGTTGAGTGGATTTGTAAATCATGCTAGGATTTAATATCTATTGTCTAAAGTTTCTGTTATAGTCTGGATAATTCAAGTAAGTCATATAGTCAAGTAATTTCCTTTTTAAAATATTTTTATTATTTATTACAGGCACTATTTTTGTATCTTTCTTACTAAAGAAGGAGATCTCTTTCTCTTTAAATCAGAATCTCGACTTTATAAAGCATTTGAGTTTTTCTTTTTTTTAATTAATTAAGCATATAATTTAATCCTTGTTTTGAAAAAAGGATGAATTTGTTTGAAGAATTTATTAATTTTTTAGTGTTTATTTTGAAACAATGATATTGAATAAAATAAATAAATTTATTTAGAGGAAAATTATTGCTACTGATGTTTTAAATGTCACAAATAATAAAATAAAAATTAGATTAAAATAAATAAATAGATACTGTAATTTGTTCAAACTGTTAGTCTACTTGCATAACTAATCATAATAGCTCTCATCTAGAATATAACAGAATTCAAATTGAAATTGGTTTTGCCATAGTATTCAATTCTTATTTCTAATTGTTTTCATTTAACAATTTTATTTTAAAATGCCCGATTTAATTCATACTTAGCATAAATTCATTTACTTGACTCATTAACTCGTGTCCAATGAGTAAGTTAGTCTGGTGTAAGCGGAAAAACATATTTCTTCAGTAGTTTAATATAACAATGCGAAAAGCTAATGAATTAAATAATATTCAACATATTCAAATATTATGGCAAATATTTTGCAGTTTATATTTATATGCATAATCACTGATAAATTTATATTTTTAAACTTAAGAAAGACATCCTGATTATCAAAGAGATTTTTTTTCTTTATGTTTTAAAAATAATTGATTTCTAATGTCTGAAAAATTACCATTTTTCATATTAAATATTATTTATAAAGTACCTTGATTTTATTTTTTGTTTTTAATTGACAGTTCTTATAAATTTTATTAGAATTTTTTATGGTTATCGTCTTTAAAATTATAAAAATAGTTTTGAATATTTAAAAAAGTATTAGATGATACGTAAGAATGTCGGCAATGTTAAGGGGTTTTTTTTCTATCAACATAAATTTAAAAAAAAATCATATGCATGAAACTACTTACAAGAGTGATTTCCGGATTTAGTAAAGTATAATTTTACATCAATTTTGTTATAAAATGCCGAAGTACTATATACATTAAATAACAGCGATTATATTTTAAATTCACATATGGCATTTAATATCACTTCAGTCTAAACTTTATTACCTAAATTTTACCAGATAAATTATTGTAAAAAACTTAAAGGGAAATATTGATTTTCAATGTCTTATTAAAATAAAAAAAGTAATTAGATGTTTTATACGTAATGATAATTTAAATTTTCAAATAAAACCCATGAAAGTGAATGGTTATTTTTTTTTTTGCTTAATATCTGCAGTATATTTCGGATAAATTTAAATTAATACATAATGCTTTTAATTCTGAAGAAAATCTTTTCTCATTGAAATTTTTTGCATGCATTTGTTATTTTCTGTAACTCTTAATCGTTTCCCTGAAAACGTTTTAGATTACTAAAGTTTTTTTTCCGTCTTCGTCTATTTTTCCTACTTGTCCTTTCTTTCATTTCATTTATTCGTTTTTATTTATTGCTCTTTTGGCACTTAAGCACAACACAACTAAGAACTAATGCCAAAAATCATTAGTTTGGTTAATAACTATAAATCATTCGAATTTCAGTTGCGCATTTCTTTTTGTTGCTGATGATAGTAATTTGCGGTTTCGCATAATAATTTTAAAACAAACCTTTATCTTTATCTTAATTTATTTTTCAGCGCCTAGAGAATAAATATTAATTAATTCAGATTGCTAAGTAAAAAATATCAGCTTATAAGGCAATGTTTAATAATAATCCAATTTTATATGTCACTCAATTGAGACAAATTAACGATTTCCCCATGCATATTTAAAAGATTTCTCTATGGAATGCTCAGTTAAAAAATGTATATTAGTGTTTAACTCTCGAAAACTCGTTTTCTTGCTCTTATTAGAGTACATGGATCTGCTGTTACATGTTAGTATTTTATTTTATTCATAAAATAAAGCACAGAAAATTTACTGGAGTATAAAGTTTTAGAAAACATTTGAAGGTACAATATACACTGAAGTGACAAAAGTCATGGGATGACTATTAATATCGTGTCAGCCCTCCTTTTGCCCGGCAAAGTGCAACAACTCGATGTGTCATGGAGTCCACAAGTCGTTGGAAGTCCTCTGCAGGAATATTGAGCCATGCTGTCTGTATAGACGTCCATAATTGTGAAAGTGTGGATGGTGCAGGAGATTGGGCACGAACGGACCTTTCGATGTTGTCCCATAAATGCTCGATGGGATTCATATCGGGCGATCTAGGTGGCCCGAATTGTCCGGAATGTTCTTCAAACCAATCGCAAACAGTTCTGACCCGGTGACATGGCGCATTGTCATCCATAAAAATCCCATCGTTGTGTGGGTACAGGAAGTCCATGAATGGCTGCAAGTTATCTGCAAGCAGCTGAACATAACCATTGCACAAGAGGACCGAGTCCATGCCATGTAAAAACAGCCCACACCATTATGCAGCCACCACCAGCTTGAACAGTGCCTTGCTGACAGTTTGGGTCCATGGCTTTGTGGGGTCTGCGACACACTCGAACTTTGCCATCAGCTCGTAACAACTGAAATCGTGACTCATCTGACCACGCCACGGTTTTCCACTGGTCTAGGGACCAGTTGATATGCTCACGAGCCCAGGAGAGTCGCTGCAGGCGATGTCGTGCTGTCAGTAAAGGCACTCGAGTCGGTCTTCTGCTGTCGTAGCTCAAGGAAGACAAATTTCGCCGCACAGTCCTATCGGACACGTCCCTCGTACGTCCCACATTCATTCCTGCAGTTATTTGACGTAGTGTTGCGTGTCTATTAACATTGACCATTCTACACAGACGTCGGCGGTCTCGATCGTTAAGTGCAGGTGGTCACCCACTGCGCTTTCCATGATGGGATGTGATGCCTGAAATTTCATACTCTCGGCACACTCTTGATACCTTGGATCTCGGAATGTTGAATTCACTAACGATATCCGCAATGGAATGACCCATGCGTCTAGCTCCAAATAACATTCCACGTTCAAAGTCTGTTAATTCTCGTCGTGCCGCCATGAATCACGAAAACCCTGTTCACATGAATAACTTGAACACAAATGAAAGCTCTGGAAAACGAACTGCGCATTTATACGTTTTCGGTACGATACTAGTGCCATCTGTATATTTGCATATTGCTATCCCATGATTTTTGTCACTTCAGTGTATATAAATATGAAGCAAAAGAATGGTTTCATCTAAATATCACATTTCTTTAGTTATTTCGAGTAATTTAAGATACTTAGAGTGCATAAATTAATCTTAAGTATGTGGAAGTACTTAAAGTAAATAAATTAATTCTAAAAAAAGGTAAAAACCATTAAAGTATATAAATACATTTTATAAGAAAAGGATATTTAAAAATAAAATATCAGGATAAAACTCTTATAGGCAGGAATATATAACATGTTTTCACATTGATATAAAAACTTTGATTACTTGGTATATATATTCCTTTTCTGTTTCTATTCATCTATTACAATACATAATAAAAATTAAAGATACTTCACAATCAACTGAAATTTGTTAAACAAGTTAGAAGCTATCAAATGATCCACAAGAAATCCCAAAAGATTTTTAAGCAGCTGAAATTATTTTAATCAATAGTATTCGTCAATATAGAGATCATTTTAATTTTTGAATGAATATTTATCAATGTGATCATCATTAAAAAATAATTATGAAATGCATTTCAAACAGTATAAATTATTTTTTGACGAATTTTAGAAGCGATGAGAATGTTATTGAGATATAAATGTAAAGTTGGACTGAAACAATATTTCATAACGAGTATAATTTATTTTTTAAAATTCTTAGCCGCATGGGATGATAAACAAATGAAATTTAATGAATCTATGTGGATTTTAAAATTAAAAAATGAAACAAAAAATTGTAGAGGAAAAAAAAATTATAAATCTGCTGATGGTTTTTGAGCACAATATTTAAAAATTGTAAACAATCACACTGAGACTAATGTATAATTATTTATGCTCGATAAACAAGTTTTCAAAAGTTGAAATTATAGGACAATATTTCTTTATTTTAAATGTATGTTAAAATAATGAATATTTAATTTTTTAAGGGATGCTTATTTGGGAAACAGAACGCTTGATAAAATATAAAGATCCTGAACTCTTTTTACATAAATTATAGCATATTTTGCCCTTGATCTAATGATACTAATGATACTAATGAATACTAATGATATTAGTATTACATTTTGGTCAAAAAGGAATATTAATTAGTAATAAATAAATTATTGTATTTCCGAAATTTCACCATAATATTGAGAAGTTATGTAGATTAATATAACTTCCAAATCTCTTAAATTTATCCTCCAATAAAAGCATGAAAATTTAATATTAAATGTATGATATAATTGAGTCTTCATGATGAATTTTGCATTCTTTTCGTAAGATAATGAAAGATAATCCCTTTTAAATTGTTAATCGAAAAACGTCAGAAAAGAATTCTTCAAGTGTTTGAATCAATTAAAAAAAATCTGCGTTGATTTTCACATCACTTAATATTTTGTTCATTTTCTTTATACATATATATATATTTTTTTGAAATCTTTCAATCATTTCTTTATTTTCATATGAAAATTATAATATAAAATGCGAAATTTTTTCAATGACAATTAATATCTTAGTTGCATAGAAAATTGATATTCTAGAAAACTACTTTATGCATATTCCTAAATATAAATAATGTCGGTCATAAGAATAATATCGTTTTTATAACTTTAACCTACTGACAAATGAACACTGTTTTTCTAAAATTTTCATGCAAAGTGTTTTTTAGTTATTTACTTGCAGACAAACCAAAGATGATTCAACCAGAAAGAGACTAATTTAAATTATCGATTAATCCAACAAAGTAACCTTTAACAAATTAAAGTTTTTTTAAAAAAATAAAAAACTTATAAGATCTATAAAAATATCAACACTGACGTGTAAATATTTGGGTGGCAAATTCTTATTGACACTCATAAAACATAGAGGCAGGGAGAGTTTATATGAAGAAAATAGGAACTTTCTTAAATTCTTGAGAGACATAGAAAGAGGGCCTCAGGACATAAAATCTCTCCCTATTCAACGTATAAATTCAAAAATCCAATATTTCCCTTTCCTATTTATTGAATTGTTTCAACCAGGAATTCATTCATTGCAAATAAATTATTTTTGATGCATGCTCATATTAAGAATGCCAAGGAGAAAGACAATTTTTAGAAAGAATATGGGAAGTTTAATTAAAGAAAAAAATTTCATAGAAATGCCCTGAAATAATATATATATATATATTATCGACAAAAAAAATTGTGAATTCACGTGTGATGAAATTTTGCATTCTTAAAAAAGGCTGTTCATTATCAATATGGCAAACTTATAGCTATCTTTGATTATATTTTTATTGTTTCTAAACAGGCAGAATTGTCGAAATTTGTATCGAAATTTAAAAAGGTTTCTAACATTAAAAAGAGAAAATATGTCTCTCTCTCTAAATAATAAAGTTTTAAGCAAACTATGACATTTATATTTATACCTACAAATTAAATAAAATATAATTTTAAAACTTAAAATCACTCCAAGGAATTTTTTTGCTGCAAACTTGTTCTGTGTGTAGTTATAGTTTTTTTACAAAAATATTTGCATGTTTACCAGTCTTATTCTATCAAGAACAAACAAAAAATAATAAATTCATCATATTTCTGTTTCGGTCGGAAAAAAGAAATATATAATTGCACTTCTTTAGGATATTAATTTCAAAGTATTATTTTGAACTGAAACATAATCCTTATTCAGCAATTTCATAATTGTATGGCATCAGAAAAATTTATAAAATACGATGAGTTAATGGTATTTAAAAGATATTTTAGTATATTCGCAATATCACTTGTACTGAGTATTGCTATTGCTATTTAAAAATGTCAAACACGTTTTATTTGAAAAAGGAAAATAAAATTTTTTCTTCGAAATAACTTACTTGATATAGAAAGAAATTCTGATTGAATTATAGATATGGAAATTTAAGTATTATAACCTTAAATATGTAAAAAATAAAGAATCTTGGATAATTTAGTTTTCATGTCATGCGTTTATTTCTATTTGTCTTAGGCATTCCTTCATTAATGGAATCCAATAAAACTTGCAAAACTTTAAATACAATTTTTGAGACATAAATATTTTAACTAAAACAAACAAACAAACTTTGATAGGTATTTTTTTAAATCAATTATTAAAATATCAATAATATTTTGATATAAATCTCAACAAAACTAAAAAAAAAAAAAAAAAAAAAAAAAAAAATTTTTTAACTTTTTTGTTTCCGATTGAAAGCACTTTTCTTATAATATAAATAAACACTACAACAAAAATTATACATAAATGCAAACATTTATAACAAATACAATTACAACAGATGTGGGGGATTTTTTTTTCGAAAATTCCAGGACGGTTCTTGTATTGAGTGGCTGAACTCAAGTAGAGAAGCACAGACAAATCTCTTATAGATAGAAGTAGATAGTAGACAGTTAAGGATAAAAATAATCTAATGGAAACTCGAATTGATGATTCTGTCTCTTCTAAATCCCAGACATCAATAAAAAAAATTGCTGCATTCGGGCAAATATATTTCAATGGATTTGTGTTTATTTTTAGTCGAATATAAAATGCTGATTTCTTTTATTTTTAAATGACTCTTGGATTAAATGTTTATTTAGAGTCACAATACGTTTTCCAATATATTTAATAAAATTGAATCATAATTCCTTTCTTACTCTCATATCTGAAGTCTTTTAATATATTTTTAATAATTAATTTTGTAAAATAAATCCTTAATAAAATATGAACTATTTTGATAGAAGCATTGTGAAATATTCTTATCTGATCATACTTAGAAATATAATGTAAATATGAATATTTTTTCAAAGGGAAAACAAAAATAAATTTTAAAAATAGAATTTTATTCAATTACTGCTAAAAAGCAATTAATGAAAAAATGCAAGTTAATAATAATAAGGAAAAAACGTTCTTCTATTAAAATAGCATTATTTTTCATTTTTTTTAATTTCTTATTAATTAAATGGTATATCTTTAAAAAATATATCTGATTGATTAAATGGCGTATCAGTATTGAAAATTCATATCTTTAAAAAATAAAACATATTTTTAATAATGAAATCTAAAAAGTATCAGTCTCACAAATATTTAGAATATATTATTCAACTATGTGCTGGTAATCCTTATTCACAGTAGTCTTCTAAAATTGAATCCACTCGTTTTACAAGTAGCATCATAAATAGAAATTAAAGAGGCAAAATTTTCGTACATTATATTTTGATTTATGGTATAATAAGTTTTGAAAATTATAGATTTCTTCACTGCATCTGATTAATACATCCTTACTGTCTAGTTAGCTGGATAAAAACTTTATTTAAAAACTTATGACCAGGAAATTGCTGGTGCAATAAATTTGTTTTATTGCTTCGATTTAATTAATTTCCTTATTTATATTTAAAGAAATTTTGTATTTTGAAAAACATAATATTTCGAATGTCATTTTACTTATTTTCTTCTCAATTTCTTTCAATTTAATTCCGTACTATTATATTCATGAAAGTAATTAATTAACTTTGAAAGAAAATGCAAAGAATTAGTTTTTGAATTAAGTTGAAAACAATATATTTATCTCTGTAAACTAAAACTTTTTCCATAATTGTGAGTAAGCTATGTTGTTTGTAGATTTAGTAAACCTAAATTAATCTGATGAAATGAAAGTTTATTTTTTCAATCTTTACCCTATGCTAAAGAATGCAAAGCATGTTTAGTTAAAACAATATGGTATTCGAGAAATATTTTTGAATAAATAATTCCTAATTCCTTTTTATCTCAACATTATTTTAGAAAATTTCTTTTAAATTTATTATTAATTTTAAATAAAAGCTGCATTTAAATATTCCAAAAACACTACTTTATTTTCGGTGTTGAGATTATAATAAAATGAAAATATTTTTTGTATTTAAAATTGTTCTTTATTTACTTTGAAGTTCAATTTGCATAATTGAATTCCTTTTTCTATTTCTTAAAAAATATGTTGGTCATTTTCAAAATTGCCCTTAATAGAATTTTAGAAATCCCTTCCAACATTCATCAGTTTTCAAGCCTCAAACCAAAATAAACTAAATCCATTAAAATCATTGATATTTTCTTCAAACAGCTTACAATCCGAATTCCCTTTACAGCAGTATAAAAGAACTCAGTGGATCAAATATGCCTCACCGAAGTTTAATGCTTATTTTAACCCAAGGATTTCTTGCGGAAACAGTCTTTAAGCAATATTAACTTCCGAATATTAGTTGGTGAACACCCTATAAAGGGACAAATGAAATGCTTCAGTTTTTCTCCAAAAATAAAGGCAATTATGATACAGTGAAGCATGGAATTAATGTCGGTCGAGTAAGCACTTTCACCTCACAAAAATTGAGCCATTTGTAGAACATGAACGCTATTTGATTTTCCTCGAAACTACAAATAAGAAAAGGAAAGTCAAAGTTCCTTATTGAATTTTAATTCTTTATGAATCTTATTAAGATTTAATGCGCCTTTTGAGTTATCAAAGGATATTTCATAAATAGCTTATAAAATAGCTATTGGAAGGTTTAAATATATTATTTTTGGAAATATGATTCAACAATTTTCCATCAGCATTTAGGGCTTTTACATTAATATCTTAATGTAACAAGTAAATTTTTAAGTTATCTGCATCCACTCAAATATAAAAACTTGTTTGATAAAAGCATGCATTTTCATAACAGTTCATAAAAGTTTTTCTTGAATTTTTAAGCGATCTAGAATGAGATAAATATATCAAAATTGTTTTTATTTATTTAATGACATAACATGGTTGTTTTTCGTATATACTAGCATCCCATTATTCTTAAATTCTCAATATTTCTGATAGCATGAGAAGGAGGTAAAATACTACTAAATAATTTTAATTAAAATGCAACAGTTGAAATATAAATTCAAAGTAGCATTTGGTCCTAAATATTTGGCAGTGCACAAAATATTTTATTGGAAAAAAATTGTGAACATAAAATAGATATCATCATATAATTTCTCTTTATAGATATAACTTCTAAGAAGAAAAAAAATGTGCTGAAATTTTTAAGAATAGTTAATATTTTTTCTGAACCATAAGCACACATTTTTGAATAAATTATGGAAATATAAAATAATGCTTTTAATATTTTAAAGATATACGTAAAATTTGTGCTGATGTTGAAATTTTCATTAAGATAAAAAATAAAGTGCTATTAATTATTACATTTTTATGGGAATTTTTTCATGAGATATTTGAACAATGAAAGTTTATCTAAAATTTATTTTAGTAATTAATAATAAAGAAATTTTAGCATAAGTTTGTAATCGTTTGCGATTACTAGACTCATTTTTTGCTTTTAGTTTTTTCTGTAAAGTGCTAATTCACTAAAAAGAATTGAGGAGTGGTTACTGCACATATCTCAGAAATTTTCAGGGATGGAATTTCCATTGGTTATTTTTTGTTTTTTTCCCTACATTTATCTTTTATTTAGTAGAATCACAATTGAATAAACATCTTATTTCATGTGCTTTGAAAATTGCAGTTTTATCGATATTGGGGAATTATTTTTTAAAAACAATTATTCAAAATATTTTATTTTTTACAGTAATTATGAATATTCTTTAAAAACTGAGATAAAACATTGAATTGCTTATTTTTTTAGGAAATTTTCTAGATTCAGTAATTAATTTAAAATAATCATAAAATTTAATTAAATTAATAATAAGTTAGTATCTGAAATCCAGTCATAAGTAATTCTTTGAAATTTTAAAACATCAAACTAGAATTCTATAAATATTATCATAAAATTTTCTACATAAAATGTTAAAGGATGTTCATATCAATAGGATCTTTTTGTTGTTGTGAATAAAAAAAAAGTTTTTATCTCTTTTATAGCTATAATAGATAACTATTTTCATGAATTCTGAACAAATATCAAATAATGGATCTGATGCTTTGCAAGGGGAATATATAGACATGCATTTTACTAACAATAAAGTAAAGAAAATATATCTTAATTTAATATTTTAAACTCTACTAACATTGAAATAAAAAAATATTTCTGTTTAATATTTTAAACTCTGATTTTTTTTTAAATTCTTTGATTAAATATACACTTATGGAAAAAAATTCCAACACTATGAAGGAGCTGTGCTAGATAAACGAAATTTGGTATGTGCGTTTATAAATCTGAAAGATGAGGTCGATTCAAATTTCGAGCTAAGCTTGTAAGTGTGGCGCTAGTAGCGACAATATGAACATGCAAATGAGGTTTGCTTTAAATAAGCGCTGTAACGTTCGTGATTGTTATTTACAGTTGAGATTTGACGTCGTGGGTTAATGTTAGTCAAGGATGCTTCTGGAAGACGAAGAAGCCATTATCAACAACACACTGAGTTTGAACGAGGTCGTGTTGTAGGGCTACGAGAAGGTGGGTTTTCTTTCCACGATATTGCTGAAAGACTTGGCAGGAATGTATCCACTGTGCATGAGTATTGGCGGCAGTGGTCAAGGGAAGGTACTGCCTCAAGAAGACCAGGTTCCGGGTGGCCACGTGGTACTACTGAGAGGAAAGACCGTCGTATTCGGCGTATGGCTGTGGCTAATCATACTGCGTCTGCAGCTGAAATTCGAGCTGCAGTTGACACCACAGTGACACAACGAACTGTTACAAATTGGTTACTTCAAGGACAGCTCCGAGCCAGACGCCCTGTACAGTGCATTCCACAGACTCCAAACCACTGCCGTTTGCGACGTGAATGGTGTCAAGCTAGAACTCATTGGATTACGAAGTGGAGATCTGTTGTGTTTTCTGATGAAAGCCGGTTCTGCCTTTTTTGCAGTGATAGCCGTTTGTTGGTTAGAAGGAGGCCAGATGAACGCCTGCTAGTGACCTGTCTGTGACCTAGACACGCAGATCCTACTCCTGGAGTTATGGTTTGGGGAGCAATTTCGTATGACAGCAGGAGCACTCTCGTGGTTATTCCACGCACCCTGACTGCAAATTTGTACGTCAGTCTAGTGATACAACCTGTTTTGCTGCCATTCATGAACAGCCTTCAATGGGGTGTTTTAAAACATCATAACGCTCGCCCTCATACGGCTGTTGTAACCCAACATGCTCTACAGAGTGTCGACATGTTACCTTTTCCTGCTAAATCACCAGATCTTTCTCCAGTCGAGCAGGTATGAGACATCATTGGACGACAACTCCAGCGTCATCCACAACCTGCATTAACCATCCCTGCATTGACCGCCCAAGTGTAACAGGCATGGAACTCCATCCCACAAACTGATATCCGACACCTTTTTTACACAATGTTTGCATGCTTGCATTCAAAATTCTGGCGGTTACACCGCTCACTAATGTACCAACATTTCACATTTGTAATGGCTCTTCTCGCCAATGGCTCTACCTATGATCTTGAAACTTTAATCAATTAAATATGTTAGCTAGACAAATGTATTCCTAAAATTTCATTACTGTACAATAATTTTTTCTTGGTGTTGGGATTTTTTTCCCATCAGTGTAGTTATTTTTCTGAAATTCAGATACATTTTTAATATTTATAAATTATTAATTATTATAAATTATTAATTATTATAAATTATTAATTATTTATAACATCTAATGCTTCGATGGAAAATCGATTTCGAAATGCTTACCGATTAGATGGAATTTAAATGCAAAGGTGCAGATTTTGTTTCAATACGTATACCCAGCATCTGCACTTTTTATTTTTACTAAGATTACTTCATTTTAAACAAACTTGTGCAGAAAGAAATAATTGTTATATCTAAGACAAGGGCATTCACCGAATAAATGGATACTTAGTAAATTTCTAGACGAAAGCGTTGATGAATGTACTCGCAAGACAGATACGAACAAGTCTAACCTAATATAACCCTCTAAGAAATATATAAAACATGTTCGACAATACCCATAAGCAATAAGTAGCTCCTTTACAATAGATACCATACAGTAATTTTTAAATATATATGATATATATGTTTTAAAGAATGCCTAAATACATACTGAATGCAATGGCTGAAGCAATTTTTTTCTGCAATTTAAACATGAATGCATTGAAAATATTAGTAAAATAAGACTATTATGGCTTTTTTAGGCTTAGTACAAGAAATCTATATTTTCATATTTAAATTACTTATTTCATTTATATTTGAAGCTATTCGAAAAATGTTTCAGTATTTCAAAATTTTTATTAATTTTTAAGTAACAAATTTATTAATTTTTAAGTAACAAATTTATTAATTTCATGGTAAGAAATTGAACCGATTTCTTCCTTAATCGAACAGAATGAATAGCCGAATATGTTAATGAAGGTTATATATTGATTATTCGTCTAAACTTTAACATAATATTCATTTTGCCTGAAAAATAGTTCTGGATACATAAATAAAATATTTATTTTGAAAAAAAAGTGCTAATATTTAACTTGAAGTTAAATTTTTAGGAGAGTAAAATTAAATTGAAGTTTTTTTTACTATTTCAAATATAACAACTAGAGTTTCGTAAATGTTACGTTGAAAGTTATAATATAGAAAAATAAAAATGAGTAACAAACTCAGTAATATATGTGGTAAAAGAAAAACATTTAATTGCAATAAAATTTTAAATTCAGTATATATTTTTCTATGAACTTTATTTTAAATGTGTCAAAAGAATTCGCAATTAATACTTTTCACTAAGTCATAAAAATTTGACTAATTATTTTCCGAAGAAAATATAATACTGTAACAAGGTTGTAATCTCAAAAACTGATGTCTTAGCTGTTCACTTTTCTTCTCGCATTATAAATGAGAAAGTTTTTCATATCTTAGAATTCCAATCATTCTTTTTTTATTAACATCTAATGTGCTGATGCGAAAATTTTCTGAGTACGCAAACAGCACTGTAAGCTAAACATTAGAATTTTGCTTGGAGGAAAAATGTTTTTAAAATGACTTCATAACAATGCCGCGAAATTTGTTCATTTGTTTTCTTCTTTTTCCTTAGTCGAGAGAGAAAAAACTTTTAATTAATATCAAAATTAAAATGCTGTGGTTTCAGAACGACAAAACAAATAATGTAAGCAAATAGTAAGTTTTTTTTTTCAAAGTAAGAAGCCTGATATTCTGGAACTTAGAATAAGTATTTATCATCATGCTTCCACATTGGATATTTTAAAATTATGTGATTTAACTAGTTCAAATTATTTCCATTGTATTAATAGTCTACAGAGCAGTTTTTAATCCGTAATATTACCTTAAAATTAATTTCAGAAATGTATTAAATTATAAAATAAATTATTTGTATTATTATTATTATTATTTGGTTTTCTAACAAATTTCAGATAATCCATTATTTTTAGTTAGGATTTGAATCATGGGTATTTTTGTTTCATAGAAAAATGTGGTAATCATTTATTACATGTTTCATTTTGGTATTAAGTGCTCAAGTATTAAAAGTTCCAAGTAATACGAGTTACCAATTTTTTTTAAAATTGAGTCGTTTAAAACATTATTTAAATTAATCATTTTTATGTTATTAAATGAAAAGTTTTCAGCGCTGGTAGTAAAATAGCTTGTATTAAACATGAATTTATTGATTAGTTTATGATGTATTTTTTAAAATTGTGAAATAATTTTTTTGCTCAATTTTTTTTTAATTTTTACTCTTTTTTTTACTTTAAAATCTACTATTTTTAAGACGATTCAGCGAATAATTACGAATTTCGGCTTTCGCTTGCAAAAATTTATGTAACCAGCCACTACATTTTATGGCTCTATCACTACAATATCATTTAAAATATTAACCGTTACAAAAATCATTATGATTTCTTTCTGTAAAATTTCTGGGCTGTATATATGTATGAATTCTTAGAATTTTCGAATATCAGATGTTTATCAAAAATATTAAATGCGCCATAATTTCTACTACAAATATACAGGATATCTTAAATAGTTTTCCCATTTGTTAAGTTATTTTATTATATAGTTTATAAATTTGTTCAATTATTTTATCTGGATAAAGTAAACAATTCAAAACTATTGCTTTTTGATTATCAAATACCTTTTTTCAATGTCTGACAGTTTCTAAAAGTAAAAGGACATACCATAGCAAAGTAGAGAAGAATGCTAAAACAATTCCAGGTATCATTCGCATTAGGAATCATTCCAAAACAAAGAGCAGGAATATTACCTGTATTAAAAATTTTCGTTTCAAATTTTCAATTTCGGAACATTACACACATATCCTCTGCATATATAGCATATGTTTTAATGATGATAATTTTTTCTTTTATATCCTATGTTTGTTATCATCTGCTTCATTATTTTTCATCATTTGCTTTTCACAGTTTAGCAAATCCTTTCATGTACATTGCTCAGTTTGCATATTTGTGCCAAACTGACATTTATAATATGGAGAACAATACTAAAAGCACATAAATATGTGGTTTGTTGTAATTTTCTATTGATTTATATATTTAACAAAATATTATACTGTACAGAATTTTGCGTGTGTACTACTTTTAAAAACTAAGGATTTCATAAAATGTCTCTTCCGCCATAGCACTATGAATATGTATAATAAATGTATGTTCTTGCCATATAAACTATAATAATAACATATAATAAAAATGCATAATATACTAATGTCTAAAATTAAAGTTACAAAAATGTTTTTTTTTAAATAATTCTAAATGGCTACCTGTAAAATTAAAACAAATTGTTTTTATGCATTGTAAAGAACTACAATAGTAGCACGACATTAACGTTTGTTGCGGGAAAAAAACATTGTTTAGCATTAGTTTTTGAGTAATTACTGAAATTAGACCGCTTAGGCATCTGGGATTTTTACCTGAAATTTCGTGAATATTGCATTAAAAATTTAACCTGAGAATGAGTTATCGTAATCGTTTAAACGATTCCTTGTGATGTAAAGCCATTGGCAGGCTTCAAGCTGGGAAATCTCAAGCGGAGGTAGCTCGATGGTTACAAGTGGGGCCGAAAGCGATATACAATTGATGGAATCGATTCCAAACGACAGTTATGGTAACCCAGAAGACAGGCCAAGGCCGTCACAGAGCAACGTCACCTGCACAGGATCGCTATTTGGCATTAAGCGCACGACATCATACTCTAACAACAAAGCCTCAACTTCCTCGTGAACTTTCTGCTGCGTCTGAAATAAGAATTCCCAGACAAACAGTATACAGACGTCTATCAGAGAAGGCTCTTTATGACCGGCAACCCGTTGACTGTGCCCCTTTGACTGTCTCCAACAGAAAAGCCCGGCGGTTGTGGCGCCGAACACCAGCCAGAATGAAGGGGAGGTTGCTCTTTTTAGGGATGAGTCGAGATTTACCACACGGAGTTATACTCGCCGAATCTTCATCTGGAGGGTGAGAGGAGCACGCTATCATCACTCCTACATAAAATAAATCGACAAATTTGCTGGCAGAGGAATCCTTGTATAGGGGGGCATACTGTTGGGCAGTCGTAAACTACTGCATGTCTTCGATGTGGGTACTGTCAATACAAATCTCTATAGGGATGAGCTTTTTGAAGCCTATGCGAAGTTATTCCGGGATGCTTTTGTCACATACTGGATGTTTATGGATGATAACGCGCTTTCACAAAGATCTTAGATAGTTAATGATTTTTTTTGAGGAATAGAATATTCGACTATGGACTGGACATCAAGGTCTCCGGCAATCGCAATCCTGTTGAACATGTTTGAGATGGTCTCGGAGAAGCCATTGCACTCCATACCCCCCCCCTCCTATACCCACCAACAGTTAAAATCCGCTCTTTAAAAAAGAATGGGCTTTGTTGCCCCAAGCATTTATTGGCACCCTCACAAGCAGTATGAAAGCCAGGTGTGAAGCCTGTTTAACAGTTCACAATGGTCACATTCCGTATTAGACATGCTTTTCTCAAGATAAATGCTTTATCTCTGATTAATAATAACACTTTTTGATATACCTTGTTTATTAGCAATTAAAATATTTTCCATGCTCTTATGAATCTGTATTCCTTCTTCCATTGTAGTGTACCTCTGCGCCAAATTTCGTTTCGAAATAGAGAACAGTTTTTCATTTTCTGTAGATTCAATGTTTGTGACCTTAATTTTGGGCATGAGTTTATATTCACATATATTTATAATAATAAATATATAATGATTGATATAAATATTAAATGTATATTCTTATCTCAATATAATGAGAGTTCAATTATAAAACTATCACAATAATCAAATATTTTAGGTATCCCAAGGCATTAATTGATGCTGTTTTTCGAATATAGAAAGGAAAGAAATCTCAAGTATAAAACATAAATATGCGATTGAAAGATAAAGTAGTATTTTTACGAGTATATATATTTTCAATTTCTTTTATTTAGAGTAATTAAAAATTCTTCACTCAAGTGAAAAGTGCAACAATACTAAATAATAATTAATACTGTGCTGATACTATAGTATAAAAATACATTCAATAAAAAAGAAATTTTTAAGATTGAAAATTAATTGCACAATAAAAGGATTTTAGGAGTAAACTTTTATAAAAATATAAAATATACATTATATAATTTAAATAACGTTTCAATTAATCAAAGGGAATTTTAATTATAAAATATATCCAAATTACAAGCCTGTTCAATTGCAGCTCCATTCAAAATTAAATGGTGGACTTGCTTAATTAATAGAACTTGAGTGTTTGATAAGAAATGCTGTCTACGTTATTAAGACGATATTTTTCGCTTTTTTCTTATCTAAAATGATTAAACTCCCTTGTCATCATTGTCCTGAAAGTAACAGGGCCACTAGATTATTCATATGAATATATTTGTATTTTATTTGTCAGAAGAGAATTATTTCTTATAAAAAATAAATTCACAACGATACATTCGAGTTTTTCTCAATCTATCTTTTATTTTCATTATGTCAGTAAACCTTTTCATTACTATTTAACATTCTTTTCATCATATAAAATTATTCTTAAACAATTTATCCTGCTCCTTTATCACGAATTTTATTTCATTTCTGCCTAATTCTTTTGACTCTTGAAACTGATAGCAGTATGAATTTTAGAAATAAATCTTTAAGATTATATTTAAAAGCAATGAATATTTTAAAATATTAAAAATCAAATGCATTTAAATATTTTTAGTTTAATTTAAATATCCATCAGAATAAAACAAAAAAGCTGGCATCCTGGCACCGGGGTAGCGAGTCTTCCCCGGGATCTGGGCGTCTCGGTTCGGGCTTGGTTGTTACTCTGTTTTCTCTCTGTGAGGCCTGTGAATGTGCCCCCCCCTCTGTAAAAAGGGGTTGTGCAAGCGAATGTGTGTGTCATCTTCATTTGAGCTACAAGTCAGACATCTGCCCTCTGGTTGGTCGGGGGTCTTTGCCCTCAGAAGCTACTGCCCCCCCCCTTCCGTGGAAACACGGATGCGACATCATCAGAATAAAAGGATTTAAATATATATTAAATACTTTAATTTATTTTGAAAGACTCAAATGTTAAATTATTTTGGATAAATAAATGAAATTCTACAATAGCTTACTTTTGCTGTTATCCACATTTTTTCTATATTTATAATGAATATTTTTTCTAAATTTAAAATTTGTTTGTTGAGTGGATTTTATAACTCTAAGAGTCAATTATCAATTTAGAAGTGATTGCTGCGATAGAAAGAAGATTAAAATGAAAGAATATATAATGAGTAATTGCTCCTCATTTTATCTCGTTACTCCATAAATTTGTACTGTAATGCTGTAACAGTTGAATGAAAATATATTTCCCATCATTTAATAAGTAACCATTATTTAATTATTTTTATTATAAATAAAATCAACTCAAGCTACCTATTCTACTGCCACATTATGAAACTGACTGTGCAATAAAATGAGCTGTAGAAATTTCAAAAACGTGCCTTCATTAATTTTACTAAGAAATACATTTTTTCAATCATTTTCTAATCTTCATTTAATTTTAAATTTATAGCCATAATTACGATTAGAAATTTAAGGTTTGAAATTAATTACTTTCTAAAATACATAAAATGAAGCAGTAGAAAATAAAACTTCAATTGGTGCATTAATGGAAAATGTTTAAAAAATATCTCCTAAATGATATAGTGACATTGAGAATACACAAGATTAGAGAATGTAGAAACTTTGCAGAAGAGCATATTAATGAAATTTTTTTTTTGAAATTATAAAGCATGTGAAATTTGATTGCCGCGTAAACAATTAGAACAGCTAATTTTAATTTGGAGCTGTTATTTAGGCTCATTTTTTTTAAATATATCAATAAATATATAATTTATTTTTTTCAAATTTATTTTCCATTTAATGCCTATTTTTATCTTCTTATCAATCGAATGGAAAACAGAGTGCTAAATAAATTCAGAACATATCTCGCTTTCCTTAGATACTAATAAATGTATTTATAATGCTTTCTGATAATAGCCTTCAAGTAATCAGTTCTTTCAAAATAAGTGCATTATTTTTAACCAGACGTCAATTTAAATTTTGTGTTGTATTTCCTCTATCAATATCATTTGCTATATAAATAAATTATTAAATTTTAAAATAATTTATGAAGAGAAAAGACAAATTAAGCATAACTTTAAGCGAAAGTAAATTTCATGTTTAAAAAGCAATATTATATTCAGCTGGTATTACAATAATTTGAAATAAACGAAAGAAAAGCAATATAAATAAATATAAGAATTAAAGAATTGGAAGGAAAAAAGCCTCCAAAACAATATATATATTCTAATTATGAATTGTAATAAATCTCACTGTTACGATTAATTATAATTGATTTCATTTCATTTTAAAATATATTTTATAATTTTGATAATTTATTTATTATTAGTAGTTAAATTCAGATTTTGACATTTGTATATTTCTTTAAAAATTAAATCGGAAATTTTCTTACCATTTTGCTTTAAAACTAATGATCTAAAAACAAATTTAAGATTTTTATTATTTATTGTGATTTTATGCATTAATTTGATTTCTGTTAAATATTGAAACATTTTGAAACTTATAAACACATTTAAATATGGAATAGTTTTAAATGTGTTCTAGTTGAATTTATTTGAATAGAAACTAGATGTATGGAATTGAAAAAAATTATTTCAGATATTTAAATCATCTTTTGATGGTGTCTAATGAAAACAAAAATAGTAAAATAGGTTCTTGATTATAAGTGATTTAATTTTATTAAAAAGAAACTTTCCAACAAATAAAAGGTTCCAAGTATTTTAGAGGAATTTAAAATGTTTAAAGGACTAGAATTCTATGGAATCCAGAGAAAATACTCTTACAATGCAAATGGATAATGTAAGGTTGTAGGACGTATATAAAGATTTTAGAAACAAAGGAATTTAGTTCAAAGTGGGAGAATTTATATTAAGAAATGTGCTCTAAATTACATAATGCATTATTTATAAAATTCATAAAAGCAACTGCAATTTACATCGAAAAAATCAAAAGCAAAAAAGTACATATACTAGTCATTCTAGTAACACAATAAAATATTTTTCATAAAGAAAGATAATACTTGAGATCAAGTATATTTCAAAATTTATACTAAACAGAAACAATGTATTTAATTTATACTACTTATAAAAAACAACGAAAAAATGAAAAATAATACAAATTCAATGCTAAATTCTCTGAATACAGTAACCAAAATTTAAACCTATATTCTATGAATACAATAACCAAAATTTAATCCTTATTCTTTGATTACAATAACCAAAATCTTGTGCTAGATTCCATGAATACAATAACCAAAATTTAATTCTAGATTCTATGAATACGATAACCTAAATTTAGTGCTAGTTTCTATGCATACAATAACAGAAATATGTTAGATTCTATGATGATAACTAAAATTTCTAGATTCTGAATGAAACAACTAAAGTTTTACAAATCAGTTTTTAGAAACCAGTTAAATATATCAGTTGAATTAACGCATTATCTTTTGTATTGCCTCTTTTATAACGAGAGATGATTCATGTTACCAATATATTTTGATATCAGTAAAATACATTGAAATATTCTATTTAAAAATATAAAATCAGAAATTGTATAGCTCTTTTATATCGAACTTTTCGAATAGTTCAGCAATTTCAGCAAAATGAAATGAATTTACTTTGGCATATATTGAATATAATTTATGCATTATGATATGGTAAAATGATATTATACATTGCTATAAAATGGTAAAATGTAAGAAACTCAATTAATTCTAAAAATAATGTTTTGTCTTACGGACACAAATTTTAAAACGCAGTCATGAAATCATAAAAAAACACAACGTTTATTTTTTCAAAATTGGGAAACATTATGTTTGGGGAAGTGACTAGATCGATCATACTTATTTTGTACTCAAAAGTGCTCTTCAGAAACCCATGGTTCGGGAGAATGTAGCTTTAATACTGTCTAGACAATCTCTTGAAATGGAAAAAAAAAAAAAAAAAACCCGTAAAAAAAGTAAGTTTGACGCAACCATCTAAAATGTTTTTTAATGTATTTAGGAAACCTTTCACGTGATTTTTGTAAAGAATATATATTTTATAAATTATTTACGTTTTGTGTTAGATATTTTATGTTGAATATGTCCGTAGATATATACTATTAACTCTCAGCACACTGAAAAGTAATTCGATTCATAAATATTTGTCAAATAATAAGACTTATTTATTGCTCAGGAAAATTAATAAATATGAATTAATAAATATTTTAAGTTGAATTTTTCTGGAAAATTCATGTACATATTTTTAACATTCTTAAATATTTTTAATAGTTAAAATTTAGGAAAATATTTTTATAAAAAGACAAAATGGTAAAATGATAAAGTGCCTGAGAGGAGACATAAAAGTTTTAAGGTTTATGCCAAAAGTTTGCAAAAAGCATGCAGTTAATAATAAATACAATATTGCCGTTAAAATATTTACTTAAAAACACTGATGATCCTTTTTTTTACTCCAGTTCATGCTAACCATTAAAATATGCAAGCACTCGAAAATACGATATTAATTATACGATTTCAGTTTTTAGAAAGACAAACACTATTTTCTACAGATTTATTTAAAATGTAGACATAAATTTTCACTTTTGTCTTTTAATAATATTTGCTAACAATTACAAAACTTTTCATTTGTTTAAATATAATGTAGCAATATTTTCAAAAGTAATAATAAACTTCTCTTTTTAATATCTTTGTATATTTTATATTTACATTATTTGTACGTTGATATTCTTTTTATAAATATCAAATTATTCAACAGTGATATAAATATTACCTACGGTTCTTCAATATGTAATATTTGTTTTTTATTTCGTTGGAAACGGAGTATAGAAAAAATATTGTGATCTTCAAAAATTTGAATCTCAAGATTTTTATAAAATTCTTCGTTTCAGACTTTTAGTTATTATTACTGTTTGTCTATCAATTTATCTGTCTGCCTCTAAGAAAAGTAACAATGTTTTAAGGTAGATAAATGAAATTATAATATGCTCTTTTTTTAATGACAATTAAAGTACTTTGATTCAATTTACGTACGAAGTATGGCTCAATATGCAAAATAGATGATCAAAGTCAAATGTCTTGGTTAGAAATAATTGAAAATTGGTATATTAACATATTTTGGTTTCATGTTCCAGGAGATACAAAAACATCGTAAACTACCTTATTTATTGGCTTAAAAATTTAATTGTAATATCTGGAAGCTACACTACGAAAGATTTCAATAAATTGAATTTAAAAATTAAAATAATCTGAATGATTATTAAAAAATCAGAAATAAATAATTGATAAATATAGTCTTACGAATTAATATGTTTATTTCTTATTTAGCATTCAGCATTATAAAAAAAATATTCAATTACCAATTGATTTCCACTCAACCGAATAAATAAATAAAACTGTTTCCTATTTTATTTCGGATGCAAATAATATCATTTATAAAAGCTAATGTAAAAAACTAAACAAGTTAACAATTTCTTTAATTAGATTTAGTTTCGGTCAGAAAAAAAAATGAGATTTCCTTCCGTTATCGATTAGTTTCTTCAGTTCATTCTAGAGAAGAAAGCAGTGGTAAATATTTTATTCCAAGCAGTTTCATGTGTATTTAATTTCTTGAATCAGATTTTAATTTAAAGTAAACAAATGATGTTTTAAGATTAGTTTCTTTTACCAACATTCGGGCTTGAATTCTCTTTTAGTTATCGATGTTGTGTTTTTCATCAATATATATTTATAAGAAAAAACTTATTCTTCAATTAATAATAATGTTCATTTCATCAATTCAATTCAAAGATGATGAAGAACTTTGTGGCTAAGATAAATTAATATATGGTTCTGAAATAGATTATTAATATTGCATGAAAGGTTAAAATGCTTATGAATAAAATCTAAACGCTATTAATATTAAATTTATTACTATTTCTTCGAAAATGCTTTGATGCACCTTGAGATTTCATGTGAATCAGAAATAAGGACCTATTTCTTAGATGCAAGATATCAAAATATATGACACTTAAATATTTAAATTAAATTTACAATGCATTATCTTTGGAAATGTTAAACATTGATAGACGATTCCATAATAATGTTTAATAATGTAATAACATATTTATTTAATAATTTCTGAAAAAAAAAACAGATTACAATAAGAAACGATATTGATTGCCTTTAAATTGCTTTTGCTGTTGTGACAAATATGTAGCATCATTTAAAATTTAATGTCTCATCTAAGTTTTTATTTACGTATTTATTAAACTCTAAAATTGAAAAAATTTAGATTACTTTAAAATATGGATATATAGGCAGGACTTAATTCCACTGATAGAGAAAATCTCTGCTCAATCAATTGACATACTGTAATTCTTTTTATAGTGAATCATAATTTCTTTAAAACATTAAGAAAATCGTTTGAAATTATTTCTCGAATTTGAAAAATGTGTCATAATATCCATTTTTAATTCAATAAAAATATCTGAAAATTTCATACTAGGCAGTATATTAAATTTCAAATGTACAACAATTATAAAGTTTTAAATTAAATTATTAATTAAAAATATTTCTGATACTGCTATTGGCATTTTTGAGATAAAATATTTTCAGTTTAGATCAATAAAAAAATTGTATAATTTTCACAATGAAAGATTGAAGGTAAATGGAGGATTTCTTCTTGCGTATAGCCGATCAATAAACCTTTACTGAACGTAGAAATACAGACAGGATTTGTTGTGGCCGACCGCTATCTTTAGCATTGTCTATCCTTTCAATGACCGATTTGTCAAACCGTAACTGGAGGACTGGATTCAAACTGACTCCACATTGTTCATTAGGTCTGATTAGGGCATATCTCTTTTATCCTTGAATAGAATAATCTCCTCAATACTTTCAAATTATTTTTTTAGTAATGCGATGACAAAAATCTAAGTGTGAACGCATGCATAAAAACCGGCTGCTCTTTTTTATAGGTCTTGATTTTTATGGAGACATTGACTCCATGTGTCTGAAACTCTCACAGAAAAAAACATATGACAACAATTAATCTCTACATACATCGCATTGTATTCCGAACTGCATTCTTCGTTTTTATTTGCTAAATTCAAAAAGTTATCAATATTACTGTCAACAGTAGTATCTGAACGATATAAAAATTCATTAAAATATTGTTCAGGTTTTTCTTGGCATCTTTCAATCATTTTATATGGAATTTAACATTTTTTTATATTAATATTCCTAATATTTTTGTAATTATATATATTTCCAGAGTGTATTGTGTTTCGAAAATAAATTCCAGTGATGTTTACAAAAAAAAAAAAGAAAAATAGCAATGGTGCTCTTTTGATTTGATATATATAGAAATTAAATAAACATATGATTTCTCCTTTTACGCATTAGGAGATTGTTAAATAAGCTAATTAATTTCGAAGATTTAAAAGAAAAATCATACAATATTTTATAACAAATCATTTTTTCTCTCGAAAATACAATTAAAATATTTGAGAAATTTAGAGTATATTTTGAATTTGTATGAAACAAAGCAGATTAAAATAAAAGGAAAAATATTTCAGACGGGTCCAATAAAAGAGGATATAAAATGTATCCCTCTATTCGATAACATATAAATAGGAGATTTTATTTATTTTCTTGGTCAAGTCAAAACATCCCCTTTTTGAAATTCCAATAAAAAAGTTGAGATGCTTCATAGAAAATGGAGTTATTTCTTGCGATAAGAAAAAAAAAACAGTGTAAGAGAAAATAAATTAAAAAATGAAATACTTTAAAAGAAGTGAATACATAGAAACAAAATTTACTTTTTCTTATAAAAATTTATTTATTTGTAAATTTAAAAAGAACTAAATCATCAAAAACATTTGAAGAAAAAATTTTTTAATATGAAATCCTCTATAAATATATTCCTACATGAGCAGAAATTGCATGAAATGAAGAAAAACATCCAAAAACATATGATAAAGCTGTAATCAACTCAGTATTTGAAATATAATAAGCATAACAATAACTTAACTCATGAATTTTACCAGCGCATATAAAATATCATTTATCCTATTAACTTATTCTTTGTTTTTGCATGGCCATGGAAATATCGAGTATATGTAATCCTTCCACAATTTGCATTTTTTACACAATTCGCATTTCATTATTTACGTTTTTCTTATGTGTATTTGTAGAGAAAAGATAATGTCTTTCCATCAACTGTAAGAAAATTCAACCAACTTCATTTTTTATTTCACTAACTACCGAGCACGAGTATAGCCCTGAAGGGTAAATGTGTATTATTATAATATATATTTCATCATGATGGTTTTATAAGTAATGTTATTTTTAATAAGTCAATGTCAGTTTTACTACATATGCAGCAGAAGTAGCAGTGTAACTCGATAATTGCTAGTAACTTACAGAATGTAAAGAAAACCCAATGAGCCTGAAGAAGTTTTTTCAATACATTGCATCATGATCTTTAAATTCTCTTTCAAAGATAAAATACGTAATACTCAAAAATAACATTGTATTGAATCACCAAAATTTTTACTTCACCTTGGTTTTCTTTCTTTGTAAAATCAGGCGTTATAGTTAAGAATCATTTTGTAGTAGATTTTCAAATGCATGAGATAATTTTTTAAAAAAAAGTTGAGTGGTTAAATTATCAAGAAAAACGAATACTGTGTATTATGTAAAAATGACAATGCAAGATTAATCTCAAACATTAAAATACGCGTGTCTGCAAAAAATCCAAGGAAACTATCATCGTTTACCAGAATAGTCTTAAGTGAATGATGGAGATATTTCTTATTTTCTTATTTTTTATTATTCAAGCATGCAGAACATATTGATTGAATTTTTGAAAGCAGAAATATAATTATTCTAGCATTTTCATGTTTGTATAATATATAAATATTGGATTCTTCACATAAATCTTATTGTCTTGCAATGTAGCTATGATGGTTTCATTTTAGCGTGCCTGACATTAAATGAATTTTTATTTAATTAAGGTTGTTTTTAAATTATAAATATACGTCTTTCTATTAAAAATCATTGCTTTTAAGGTGAACTTGTGTACGTATATCATATATTTTTCAGTTTTCTCTATTTTATTTTTATTTATTTATTTGTTGTGCTACCAGGAAGTGAAACAATGAGTTGAACTTGACTGAATTGAATGAACTGTATTGACCACAATTCGAAATTAAGTTCACCGGTCACTGAGTAATTTTAAATTGTGACTTGAATAAAAATAACCCCCACTTGACAACATTTCTGTTTTAGAATATTTTATGAATAATATATGGTGAAAATTTTATTTTCTTCTGATTTAAATAAGTTTTTTTTTCTCAAAGGCACACATGATGATCTTTTTATTTATGCTAATTCTTTGTTTGAATTGCAACATATTATCTCACTTTGTGTACAAATATCTAAATCGCTATTTCTTATCATGAGAAGAAAAAGTAAAATACGTAATTGAAAATCAAATTCAAACATAGTTTACAACATGTATGATATACTTAGAAGATTATTTAAGTTTGTGACATCAATATAAGTTTATTATTATGAGGAAAATTAGCAAAAGTGATTATTTTCTTTGCATAATGCAGTACTTTACTTCCAGAAACTCTTTTCGTGAATAAACTAAAGCTTTATATATCATATAAATGTTACGGAGGTTTAATGGTTATGATGTTCATGGGCTCTTTTGGAAATACAGCGCACTTTACGGAACATTAACTTCCGGACATTAATTGGTGATAACCGCACAAAGAGATGTATGCAATGACTGTTCTAGGATTTTTTCCTTGGAAGATAACTACAATTACGTTCAAGTGAAGCATGAAAATGGTGTAGGGTTGC
>JAPMOQ010013279.1:2688678-2756210 GCA_026543055.1 Argiope trifasciata
TATATATATATATATATATATATACACATTTAATGCTTAAATATCTCTAATCTAGCTAGCCTATTTAATGTCCCAAACTACTTAAACATGAAAGAAATAGTACCAAAGTCGCAATTCCTTTACCATATTAATAAATTATAAAAAGTATTTTGTGAAACATAAAAATATAATGAAAATTAAAACTTATCATAGGATTATATGCATCCAATTTTTAAAAAATTGTTAAGTTTTCGTTGTAAACTCCATTAACTTTCGTATTATTAACTTTTAACTAAATAAGAAAATACAGAAATGTACAGTAAAATCTAAATTTTATGTTATTTTTAAGAGAGCAGCAAATCCTATCTAATCGTGTCTTTTGCATAATTTTTTATCTATGATCTTTCCTATCTTATTTTATAAATAATACTGAGATAAAGCTGCTCTCACCATTATTGATATTAAACAGAATAATATCATAAATTGAATTTCAAATACGTTTCGATTTCTGGAAAAAAATTCTCAATGGCTACGGTTTCTGTTCTTTATTACATCAGATCACTTGCCTTAATAAAATCAAAACATCATTAAGATAGGCAGCTAAATAGTTTTACACTTATCAGAAATATCAACGCTTCAAAATCCATTACGGAAGCGTGTTTGCTAAAATGGTGAAGGGGAGACGAAATATTTATCATTTTAACGCCATCGAAAGAAGTTTAATCTATATTCGATAGAAGTATACATTGATATTGCAAATGGTTTTTATGAAGCTATTTCCTTTTATCGCTCCTGATCTTTCAACGCTGGATTTTGAATTTGTTGTATATGCTTTATATATTAAAGAATTTTATAGCCCAATAAAAATCAAAAGAATCAAATTGACAAAATATCAACAGACGGCTTGATATAAAATCATTAAAATATATAATATCATATATATTAAATCTGTTATAAAATTTAAATTACGTATGGAATGCAATTAGACTTATTAATTGGCGTTAGGAATACTCTTAATTATTTGAAAAGATTATATATATTATCATCAAATTAAAATTTTCAATAATTCAAATAAAAATAAACTCTATTGATAGTTGAAGAAGCGTTTTAGAGGCCGGGATAGCCTGGTTGGTATAGCGTTAGATTCGCATCATCTGGGACGAGAGTTCGAAATCGCCAGTTAAAGACGAAGACTTCCCATGCATGGTAGTGGCTGTCGTACATATAAATCTGTCATGGTCACAAATTCTTCCGTGTCGAGAATAATAACACAGAGAATACTGGATCGGAGGTGATCGTACCATTTCATATTTATTTATTTATAGTCCATACAATCTCATGATAATCATTTCAATAGAAAATCGATTAATAAAATATTATAATTGTTTTTAAATGATCGATAAATAAATTCTATATATTTATTAACTAATTATTAAACTTTGAATCGATAAAAATTGAATAATGTTATTCAGATGTCAAAAAAGTAGGAAATTTTAAATTTCGAATACCTTCAATACTGAATGAAAATTAATAACTTAATTCAAAATTTACTATCATGAAACAATTCATGTTGAATGAAAGTGAAAAATAACATAACCAATTCAACCTTTTGCCAATTATATCTACTCTCTGCCATCTTAGCAAAATTCCAATTTTGACCATATATTGAGTTACATTTTGACATAGAAATTCCATTTTACAATCTGCGTTTAAGAGGAATTGCGATTTTTAATACCTTAAAATACTTCCAAAATAATAAATAATATTAAATGATAAAATTAGTAGAAGAAAGAATTATATCTTTAACATAAAAATAGCATTATTAAATGTAATTTAGATTCTTTGAAAGCTGATCATGATTAAGAAAGTGACAACGTTTAAGTGTTTTTTAATCAATATATTTATTCTAATAGGAGTAAACATACTAATAGGAATATTTCTAGTAGTTACTTAATTTCATTTAATCAAAGATTTAGATTAGAAATTTCAGAAATTATGAAACAGAAGAAAATGATAATGAATGAAATTATAAATCCGACAAGCATTATCTATATTATAAACTTAATACCTTAGTTAATAATATAAATGTAAAAAATATCAAAATAAGTAATATTTATCTTTGAGTCATTTAATGATTTAACTATAATCTATTTTTCTAAGTAAGATATTACACTTTTTTTAAAGTAAAATATGAAATAAATTAAGTATTTGAATGTATATAAAAATCAATAATCTAGCGTACGTTATACGTTGTGATTCCAATTGTTGAATAAAATATTTCTGCATTATACGACCAACAAAATAGAGCAGAATAATGACTTTTGACACATTTTTCCAACATTCTTGCTTCTACAATGTAATTTACGGTACAATGAATACTTCTAGATGACAACATATTTTTATTCTGATAAAATCTTATCATAGGTAAAGAATAGTTCTTACAAAATATGAACTATAGAATTTGCGTGAAAAATTGTAGCATATATCTTCATTTTAATACAAAGAATGAATTGAACTTATGAATATCCAAACTAATCATATTTTATGCTCTAATTTATTTATATCGTATTTACTGTTACGTAAAAGGAAAAAAAAAATGTTGTTTGAAGGAAGTATAAATTTATATCAGAACATAACTTCTTTTTATGGAATTATATTTTAGAGAATATCATTTTTTTTCCTACACTGATATTTAGTTTTACTCTCAAATAGCACATTTTCAATTTTAGAGTGTTTTCAAAACGTATGATGTATATTAAAATGTTATTTCATCGATTTGAAAATATTTTATGAAACATTTTAAAATTTATTATTAGAAAAAATTGTTAGAATTAACAAAATATTGAATGACATTCACTTTAATTAGTTATTAATATGAAATTTGCACACTGATTGAAAAATAACATTTCTTGCTCGAAGGCAACAGCATTAAAATTAATAGAATAAAATAAATCCATTATGTGCGTAAATTGTGGAAGCCATGGAAGAAATGACTGTTCAAAAGGAAATAAAAACCAATTTCAGTAAAATAATGTTAGAATAAACAAACCTGAATGCTATTTATGTGACATTTAATTCAGGAGTAAAAGCATATTCCTCTCTGCCTTAAATTGGATTCTTCGAGCAAGGATATGCATACCACGAGTGATCACATTTTTATTTTAATACATGAAAATCCTATGCTTTATAATTTAAAATAGAAAATCAATACAACTGATTGTCAATGATTAGCCATTGATTAGCCCAAATAATATCTACGAAATATTGAACCTCTTATCAAAGTCTACAGTTTTTACAGAAGTCCATTTCCATTACTAGCTAAGATATGGTTAATACACAATTGCCTGAATATTAAATAATACTTTGGACTGTAAAAATATAAGATTCTGGAAAAATTGTGCCCAAAGTGGGAGTAGAGTTATGTGACCACATGCCAAATTCCACTTTCTAAATAGTTAGGTGTCTGAATTTTCGCATTTTTCAAACTTGTGGGCATACAGAAGGGTTTAGTTAAATATTTTGATAAAGATGCCGCATTTCAGATGCTTAATATGTTTATCCGAGTTTCTTGATAATGTTTGCTAGTTACTATGATTACTTAGTTTAAAATTAGATAAAAATCAACACATTTAGTGTTTAACCCATATACTAAATTTCATTCGTCTAGATTAAAACATTTACGAATCATTATGTTCACAGACCGGCAGTAAAACTTGATTCTAAAAAAAGAAGACATTACGGATCAGGGACGTGAAAGATGAAGGCTCGCAAAAGTCTTCAAGTGAGAATTATTTAAACGCCTACACTAATTTTTCTTCATATGTTTAGAACATGAAAAAGAAGGAATCAAAAACTGAAGAAGTGGCATTTTGTAATCAATCAAAATCGGCTGTTTTAAAAATGTGTGGGGCACACAATGTTGAGTGATAAGAGATTATTTTTTTGGGCTTCGTACTGCAAACCATTCTTTTTTATATTATATATTTTATAGCTCGAATGCTCATGAAATTATTTAAAATCCACTTATCATAATTATTTATCCATTTTTGATCTAAAAGTTCCAAAATTCTTCATGGGATGAAATTTCTTTACAATTATTACTCCACTCATTTGTTTTAATTTCAGATTACTCTGAACAGACCCTTTTGACTATCTGGGGTAATTTTCTTCATCAATGTACCACAAATGTTTTGAGAAATAAATTTCATGAACGTTTTCATTTCTCATTTAAAATACAATTATTTCAGAAAGAATACGAATAATACCTATGTGCTTTGCATTTCCCTTAAAACAGTTTAGTAAAAATATTTATTCTAACCATACACAAATGTAGATAAACGCATGTATTACAAAATGTAAAAAATATATAAAATAAAGCATATAGAAAATTGCACAGTGAGATTCAAAATACATGAAACTATGTTGTATTTTTAAGTTACTTGAAGTAGAACTTTCAATTTCATTTACAGTATTTAAAATCTTTTAATAAATTATTCAAATTTTTTGAATAAAATTATTAAAATTGATTTTTATTCGTAACTACATGTTCAAAAATTCAAAATGTAAAAGTGAATAGTTTAGATATAATGTATAAACCATACTTCTGATTTATAAGCATTCGAATATAATTTAACAATAATGAATGTAATTTCATTAAAAAAATGCACACATATTAGTTATAGTAATATTTACTTATAACTTTTGATGCCCTAATTGCTTTGCAATAAAATGAGAATATTTTTGATCAGTTGTAAAACAAAAATATTCAATAAGAAATTCATGAAAGTCAAATATATATTTTTAGTACCAACTCTAAGCACTATAACATTTCGAATGATCTAAGCATAAATTATAAACTTACAAAATCGCTTGAAAGGCTTAATATATGATGTATCAATCATTTTAGTTTTTCATAAATAACATTAAAAAAACATTTTTGCTATTTGCAATATTATTTAATTAAAACGTTTCTATAAAAATACATAAACATTAAGCATAACATGCTTGGTGAACCTTCTTGATATTTTATAATTTAGTTATAGTATTTAATACTTTATTTATAACTCTGTTTAAGAAAATACAACCACCCACAAAAGAATGAGAACACTTTATAAGAACTTTTTTTATAAGATATAATTTTAGTGGAATGAGAAAGAAATATGGAGTGAATCTTCAGTCCCAAAAATTAACGATTGATATACAATTGAATGTTTATAAATTTAGAAAAGCAGTCTCCTTAATAAATTAACTTTGCCATGAAATTATTAAATTAAATTAAATTAATTTTAACGTGTTGAAAACCATTTCGATTCTAACACCATGTCTTCTTGGCATAATACATTTCAAATGAAGAAACAAACTATTTATTCATTAAATAACTTTATTTTGCACGGAATTATAGATATTTGAAATTATGTAATATTCTTAATGCGGAAGATACTAAGAATAATTTTATGTTTCTCAAATATATATTTATGTCTAAAGAATTAAATTCAAATTAAAGAATGGCTCCACTTCGAAGAATTATGATGCTACAAAAGAAAAAAAAAAGCTTTAACTTACTATCTAAGAAAGTAATCATTACTTTCAAGTGCATTAGCTGATGTCAAGAACATTTATTTGTGACAAAAGTTTCTGCTATGCCAGAGCTTCCTGTAGACAGAACTCATTCGCAAGAGGGCCAGCACCTTTGCTATGTGACTGCTGCAGCTGTCCCAATAGAAAAACAAGAGGAAGAGCCAGCGAGTAAACTGTGGACTATTTCATTTATGCTGTGGATGCTTGCGATAGAATTAAATATGCTTAGCCAATAAAACTGACTTATGCATTCAGCAGCTGAATGAATAATTATATTGAATTTAGATATCCGCATTAATCTAATGAACATATTAAATAAATAATTAATAAATAAGATATATCCTTCTATCTTAACAGCATCATAGCCAAGAATTCATTCCCTTATTTTTAGATGTAGATTTTTGAGAAAAAAGGAAGGTTTTTTAAGATTTCAAAACTTTAACAGAAAATAATCATATTTTTTCACTGAGTTTGACTGAGTTTTTGAACTACTTTATGAAAGATAAACAAAAGCTACTTTATATCAATATCTTTATTTTTATTTTACCAGTTTCCAAAATCCTTTGTCCCACATGACTAACTAAGCCTTTGACACAAAAAAGGTGGAGCTGACCTGTATCTGGCCCAAATAAATCACAAACTTTCTATTGGAGTTTACTACAAACCTACTATCCTTCGTTTCCAAAATCAATATCTTGATTTCATTTTAGCTATTTGTAGATGACAATATAATGATTTTCTTTCATCGTTCATGAATACAAGAAATAATAGCAATTATTTCCGTTACTTTCAACATAATCGTTTATCACTTTTTGTAATATTAAACAAATCGCTTGCATGAACATATCTGGAATTTGTAAAATATTTATTTTTGACATATACTGTTAGTTTTTAGTCACCCTTTCATTTGAGAATGTTTCATTTAACTTTTATCTACTTATTTCAGTTTTTTTTTGTTAGTTCATTAGTTATGTCAAAAAGCATCTATATAATGATAAATAATTTCATTTATAATTATAATTAATACAAAGTATTACTTTACTGCTTCCGGACAATTTTACTATCATTAAACATAAAGCTTATCTTCAAATGCTGCTTCGCATTGAATTATTTTTACATACAGCAAATTTATAGATAAAATCGATTTTATTTTCAATCTTTTGAAGCATAATGAATTTTACAATGATACTTTTTTGAATGAAACAATAAATTAATAATACTGCAATTAATACTGTTGGCAAATTTTTAAAGTTATTATTGCAACTATTACCCTTAAAATTCTTCCCTTATGTGAGAACCTTTGCCGATTTTTTCGAACTCAGGTGAGTCGAAAATGTGATAAGAGTTGCGAAAAAAATCTCGTACCAAAAATTACTTACAAATATAAACAGTTTTTAACATAATTACCGGGAAGATCCAGGAATTTCCACATCGATACTTAAGTTTTCCTATTTCTTCTTGAAAAATCATGCCCAACAATGAAGTAAGAGGGATCTTAATTCTTTTTTTAACTCCTCATTAGCATGGAAGTCAGTGTTTTTTTCCTTAAAGAAAGAATATGGAATTACAAAGTAGAATTATTTACTCAATAGTACAATTATCGAATGCTGATAGATTCTTCCGTTGTCTAGAATTTTATCCTCGTCTATTTTTCTAGACCTTGTGATGAAATCGTTAAACAGGATATTCTGATTCGACTGTCTTATATACATTATTCCGCGAGTCACTGACAATTAGTATAGTATTAACATACTCAATTCGCAAAAAAAAAAAAAAAAAAAAAAATGATGATTCTATTGAAACCAATTAATTAGTTTTTTTGTTTATTTAGCATGAACGAATGTGTAATTTTCTTTATTTTAATGCCATAAGCGGGACTATATAAAATGAAGGGCTTCCTAATATTCAAAATGGCCCAATATGTGGTGTTAGATATTAAAACTACATGAATGTGTTACGATAACAAATAATAATGATTCTTAACTATTTATAAAATAAAAATTTAAAAAAATCATATTCCTTAAGCATCTACTGAGCAAGAATCTGAACAGCCTGAAGCAAGGCAAATATCCACCAACTTTGGTTCTTTTCTCTCCTAAAAAGATTGGATGTTTCGCTTTAAAAAAATAAAACTTTCTTTAAAGGGCGTTGAAATGCTATCTATTCTTTCTAAAGATTTTAAGAAATTTCCATTTCAACTATAAAAGTATGTTAAATATCAGAATAAGAGAAATCAACGGTTTATTTCTTTTTATAATATTTAATCCTATTTTTCCCATTCATTTTATTGCTGGCCACAATTTAATGTGTATGATTTTTAAAGCCTTAAAGAAATAAATAATAAAATTAATAACTAAGAAATAATGGAAATATGTGCATTATAGGTATAACATGAAATGCTTTTTCAGGCAAGTTATATCAACTTCCCGCTTTAAATCAGCACAGGCATTTCGGGATGGACCTAGTAATTTTTTGCTAACCAGGACATCACCTGAGCTGGCACTCCCCTATCCACACTATACCATGTGAAGACATTGGGTCATACGGATTTAGAGCGCAACATATCCCCTCACACAACGGTTCTTTGGCGGAATCAGGCTTACCAGCCGTGACCTTATCACCAATTTACCGTTTCCCCACATGTAATATTGGAGATAGAGTACTCGGAGAAAATATCTCTTATCGTGGTACTTCTAAGAGCATCCTTCAGAATATTAAAATAGGTATTCAAAATTATTAGAACAAAAGTTTTATTAACTCTCGATTTGATAGTTAATAAATGTTTAATGCAAGTTTCTCGTAGATTAATTCTCAACAGATATTTATATTATCAGTCCTTTAGTAGAAGACACAGCACAAACGTCTATTTACAGAACAGAGACAGGACAACACAAAGACGACAAATATTTACAGCAGACAACTATATACAGCCGAGACGAACACACAGGACTGCACACAACATTACTCTACTTCAGATAGTAACTCAAAATAACAACAGTAGTTCACAGGCCGAAATTCCGTAGTGACAATACCCACAACTCACAAAGCGACCACGCAGGTTTCAGACAGAAGAGGGGATCTTTAAGGGATTCTGTCTACACTCACGTAGAGGGCTGAAACTATCCCTCTGTCTCTTCTTGCCTTCGCTGCCGAATCACAACGGGACTACTCTTCAGTTCAGGACAGCTCCGTTTACGACGACGACACAACGGGAAATGGCAAACGACACAGGTTTCGTCAGAACATGTCGCACAGCAGTCCTCCGTTCAGGACTCTTCAGTTCAAGACCTCTTTATTCAGGTTTTCCCATTGAACTCCGCTGCGCTTCTTGTCTTCTACGTTGCACACCAGACCATTCATCTTAGGTTTGATTCCTCTTGATTTTTCTTCAGGTCTTCTCCTTTCCTTTTTTTTTTTCACTCCTCAGTAGACTGGCAGCTTATATACCTGCGGGAGCCTTGGTAATATCTTCTGGATCAATCAGGAGCATTCTGGATGCATCTCGGCTAGTAATAGACGGATCTGGAAAATTCTCGATGTTTCGGGTACTCTCCATTTTGTCGCCAAAGTCGCCAAATCCATCGTCAAATCACCAAGTGATTGCCAAGTTTGTTGCCAAGCCATGGGACCCCTGACGTCACACCTAGGCCCTTTCAATACAGATTACTGTAAATCCGTCTTCCTTACGATGGCAGTATTAGAGCGGGAAAGCAAAACTACACGTTCGTAACGATATTAAATATACTTAACTTAATTACTGAGGAAGTTTTATTCATAACAAATTAATAATAGTACTATTCATAATAAATCCCCTTTTGATAATATATGGGCTTGAATAACTGTACATTAGGGGCAGAGGAAATCGACCTTAATTTTTTTAAAGATTTTAGTTTGGTAATAGAAAAATGATGATTTATTACAGAATTTCATAAATTTTTATTTGTGAATAAAATTTTATTATTTAAACGAGCATTTTGGATGCACATGATAGTTACATGAGTATAGAGTCAGTGATGTAAATTATACTTTCATATATCAAAATTTGTACTGAATTGAGCATAAATATTTGGAAAGAAAATATTTTCACATAATAATTATTTAAGTTTTCAAAGGAATGCACATCTGTGGATGTTAACTCAGAATGAACTTTTAACTACTAACAAAAAAAGGGAAACAAAATTGGACCTCTTTGGACCTAATAATCATGTTTGCCTATATACAAAGCATAGTACATTTAGAACATTTTACTGGTAACATCAGGGACTGAATAAAAATTATTTGCATTGCGCAGAGAAATTACTGAAAATTTATAAAAGTATTTACGTATTAAAATAAAATGTAATAAGGCAAGACAAAGAAAATTATAATATTTATTTAGAAATAAAATAAAACTAGAAACTCGTATTGCAATATAGATTTCAAATCCTTACAAAAACTTTGACAAAAAAGATTTGTAAATATAAAAACAGTTAGAGGAAATGCGTAATGTGTTTTTAAGAGTCAAGACTGCTTTGATTTTTCATTTTCCATTTGCCATTTAACTTATAATTCTTTTTCTTTACAAAGTATTTCTTTTAAAGCAACAATTTGTACACAACAATATAAATTTTATATCAATACAAAAAATAAACGTGCTAAATAGCTGTTATAAATGTTTTCTTCTAATGTTTTGAACAAATAAAAAACTTTGTTAGTTAATTTATATTCATTTTTGATTTATATTAATATGTATGATGCATTCCCTATTATTAGTATTATATCTGAATTCAAAAATAAAATGATGCTCAGCTTATATATCATTTCATATATGCTTAGATAGTTTCAATCAAATAGACAAAAATTACTATTTCATTACTAATTAAAAAGAAAAATTGTGAAGAAAAATTAAGCGAAAAATATGTAATTAGTTTTGAAAAAGTATTTTTCATCATAATACTCAACAAAGACAAAAATTAAACACAAACCTTTAAACATATTGAATGAAATAAAAGTATGCAATAATTTGCATACGATATTTTATTGTTTATAGGTTTAAAGAATAAGAAAATTCCTATATATTAAATACAGTTTATATAATAATTCAAAAGGTTATTTCTATATGTTGAAGAGCTTTTCGGGTTTTTTATTATTGTTTCTTTTCATAATTTTAAATTAAAGTAAAAGATCTCAAGCTTAAATTCTAATTTTCGCTTAACAGCAAAAGATATTTTAAAATTATTTTTTCAAGTTTAAAATTTTAAAGAATTCCTAGGTAGTAATTTCATGCTTAAAAGGTCTTTAATTACTTTTTCTCCCGAAGAAAATCGAGAGAAACAATTTCATTCATTTTGTGTAATAAATAAAACTAAAATTGCAAAGCAAAGGACCCATAAACTAATTACCTTTTCAAACAGAAACCCTGCAATCATTTAATAAAAAAATAACGAGTCCGCAAAAATATAATCGACGGCTCAGTACATTAAAATGAAGTATAAAGAATCTTTTATTTGTTTGATTTTATGTAAATGCTCAGATTCAAAATTCTATTTTATGGAAACGAATGGAAAACATTCATATAAATATTAAGAAAAAAATTTGTGGAATAAAAATTTAGTACAAAATGTTGGTACTGGAGTACATTTCAAATGAATTGATATTATGATATAAAGAATGTTTTGATTATCGATTTGAAATATTGTCTTACTTTATCAAGCTTCAATTGTTTTCAACGTGCAGTTTCTTGATAAAAAATGATTTTTTATATGTTTGATTCGAATAAATAAAAATACACGTCATTAATTTACAGGGGAAATATATTCAAATTTATTCATTATTTCTATTAATAAAATTGCACACCAACATACAACTGTAAAATTTTATATAGCAAATGAAATGAAAATATATTTAATTTCTCTTTCTTTTATACACTTAAAACTTCTCTTGATATTTTAAATAATAACATTTAAAATCCTATTTCTCAAGAGAAAATATGTTTTTCTTTGTCATAGTGCAAGTAGAATACTTAAAATTACAAGCATAGACAATAGAGGGCAAAAAGAGTATATAAGTCTTATTTTTTTATTTTTTGCTTCAGCTGCGTCAACAAGGATAATAGGAAAATAATGATAATAAAAATAAAGCTCGAAAAATAATTTAAAAGAAAATAACAATAATAATATCACTTCCGCAGAAATGAAAATCCATTCCGTTATGATGCTTTCTCTTATATATAAAATAGAATTTTACATTATAGCGTGCTTATAATTCTATCTTTTTAAATTGGTTTTAATTAGTCTTTTTTCTTACAATACACAGATATTTTTGAAGTTTTTTTTTGCATATAATAAATATTCAATTTTTTAAATTTTTATTTAAATTCTGAGACATGTCATGCTGTTAAAAAATTAAAATTCTAAAATAGTAATTATTTAAGGATATAATGCTTGAAAGTATTTTTTAAAATATTATTGGAACTATTTTAATTGTATCCCAGGAGAAAATTAAACATATTAACTTGAGAATCCTAAAAAAAATAGTTGAAGCTCATAGTATTTAAATTTAGCCTTTTAACATTTATTATATTATAATTATAATTATTTCAAATTGAAATTTCATTATTAAATGCACAAAAATATAAAAATAACAAAACATTTTCAGCTCTTAAAATTATTGATTAGAATATAATAATAAAATAATTAGAGTATCTATGGATGCAAATAAATCAATGAGAAGCACAAAATAGTTTTTAATTTAATATAATAGTTTATCCGATAAATGTTCATCAATTTAAAAATAATCATTAATTATTTTTTCAAAATCAGGTTATATACTTTTACAGAGAGTTTTAGATAATATATCACCAAGAATGATGAAGATTTGTTCGATATGTAAAATGCATTAATTTGTTGCCCCGAAAGGGGGAAATAGAAATATTTCGATATTATCTACCATGGCAGATACTGGATACCTGTAATAAAGGTGACAAGCACAATTTATTCATATTTAATATCTGGAAGAATCGTCTTTAACTAAGTCTTACATTTCCTGGGCATGTGTTCCACAAACTTTTTTACGATGTGGAGTGTTATCTTCCATTGAGTTTAGAGAAGACATCTGTGCTTTTACAAATTTTGGATGGTATCCGCTGCCCTTAATTCGACTATCCAACTCAAATCGTTCTAAAAATTTTTTTATAAAAATAAAATCTGGATTTTGGGGAGATCAATCCAGTTGGTTTACTTCATTGTCGTCATACCAATCCATGATGGATCTCGTAGCATGACAAGTGGAGCCATCATCCTAGATATTACATTGATCCAACCCCCAAAATTGCTACAATCTAGGGAGTGCATTGATGTCTAGAATAGTAGAGTATGAATCGACATTGAGCTTACCATGGATTGATGTCAAGAGTCCCAGTTCATACCACAAGAAACATCCTTAGACAATTATCCACCTCCGCGAAATTTTACTATATGCATAAGGCGGTTTGACCTAAGTCCTTCTCTATGCATACGTCATACCCAGAACCTGACATCCGATTTTTAGAAATGTAGCCTTGTTTCTTCGCTTCAAGACAGATGTTTCCATTCATCTTCAAAATTTCGAAAGGTCTTGCATCTCCTCAACCGATATTAATGGTAATGAAATATTTGGTTGAAAGGCCTAAAAGCGGGAACTCGACCATGGATGGCAAGCAAATGTTCTTCTTTGCTGATGATATTTATCGAAACTCAGTCTCGGATGTTTGTTAGATTTCCTGGAGTATGTGGACTATTTAAAGATTTGATAAGAGTTTTTTTTTCATTTCTTTGGACAGCACTAGTTAGTCTCTATCTCTTAGTTTCATGTATATGCAGGATTAAAATACATTCCGACAATCACCATTCAGTTTCCACTTTTTAATCATGATGGCCAATGTCTAATTTAGAATATTTAACTCACTAGATATATTTTTCAAGGTACTATTTCTGTGATAAACAGTTACGCATTTCTCGAAAGCAGACTAATCTAAATGACTTATCTTTAGATTAGTCTGCGTGATACTAATCTTGAGTGATATGAATTACAGTATTCTTTCCTTGCTATATTTAAGATATTAAGCACGTAGATTTGGACCTCATATATCTACATTTGCTTTCCAAATATTTAACGGGAAGGTGACGGCAAAGAAACTGGTAAATTTGATCATCATCATCTTCATTCACACAAATTTAATTATACCTGCCGTAGATGCAAATTTAGATTAAAAATTAATTTTAATTGATTGCATCATGTTTTATAACCGAGTTCGACAAATTGGAATTTTGCTATATATTGGAGCCATCATAAGTTTCTTGTATTATGTTTGCATAATGTGTTTGAAAACTAAGCGTTTGAGAAATGCATATTTCCTTGTTTTTATTGGATTAAATATTAGTATGTGATTTACAATTCGGCGTTCATGTTTTTATATTACTGACATAAAATTTTATTTCAAGAAATTTTACTGTCCATTGCAAGCAGATACAAAATCCTTCATATTGCAACGAAACCAGCTCGAACTTGGCTAGGACTGAAAATGTATGCGGTTAAAGGAAGTGGACTGAAAGCTACAATTCACTCGTATCGGAAGTAAAAATTATGTACTTTCTACCATTTATGGTTTTTGTAGAATGTTCTTATAATTTCCACATTTTTCTAAATCGGGAAACTCCAAGTCACTTTGTGATTAAAAACTGAAATTAGATTTAGTATCTTGAATAAAATCTCAAGTTGAGATTAGTAAGTGACTTTAATTAACACACTATTTCTCAACATTTTTTAGGTTTTAAATATTAAATTATTTAGGTTACATCATACATGGTTTATCCACACGCTACATATGTTTAAAATCATTTAAATTAATTTTGCATATTAATACAATCTTTCAAACGCTTGCTCTTTAAAGCTTTTACAAAAGCTGTAAAATGGTTTTCACAAAATCTATTCTTTATGTTTCGCCATACTTCTTTTGCACTTTTTTTAGATTTTCAAAATTTATACAATTTTCGTCAATATTTTAATAAAGAATATATGCTTGAAATTGGTACTTTACGGGATATACTACTATATATACTTATTTTACCAAGTACTGTCCATCCAAAAATTGTATTTTGATCAAGAGGAATGGTTTAGTAAAAATATTCCCCCAAACGATTGTACTGAGGTAAAGACTGCTGTGTTTACCCTTTCTTATTGCAAAGAGAACGTCAATGAATCTATACCGTTAGATTCAAACACAAGAGCATAGATTCAAATGCAACCTTTGAATCTATGCCCTTATTGCATAGTGTCAATTTAATTCCAAATTGCGAATACAAAATTCTTTAGCGAAGCAAAGTCCACAGCCATTACTCCGCAAATGTTGAAATATTTAATACACCCTAGATGTTTCTTTTATTGCTCCTAAAGCAGTGAGCAGAAATGAGGAGTGATAGTTAAGATCTGAGTCTAAGTGACATATTTATCACACATTTACACCGAAGAGCCATTACATTATGACCACCCTCCATCTATGAGAATGGGCTTGCCCAGGAGCAGAACCACTGCGCGTGCGTGGTTGATATTGGAATATATAAAACGGGTATGCAGTGTCTTTCTAAACATAGTGCAATTAGCGACATAATGGGAAAAGCAGCGGATTTATCAGACTTTGATAAAAGTCAAATCGTTATGGCTCGGTGATTTGGAACATCAATATCAGAAACGGCGCGTTTAGTGGGCTGTTCACGTGCAGTTGTTGTGAGCACATATCAAAGGTGGTGCAGGGATGGTGAAACGGCAAGTCGCCGGCCAAAAGTGTGTCGTCCACGGCGCATTGATTCCAGAGGAGAGCAGAGATTGCTACGCATTGTTCGCCGTGACCGAAGGGCTACAACAGCCGAAATCCCCACCAGCTACAACAGTGGTGACCCAGGCAATGTTTCTCAACACACTGTGCAGCGTACATTGTTGCGTATGGGCCTACGCTGCCGGAGGCCGAAGCATGTTCCTGCACTAACGGAACGTAATCGCCAGATGCGTCTGCTATGGGCCAAGAAACATCGGAATTGGATACCAGAGGAATGGAAGAAGGTTGCATGGTCCGACGAATCACGTTTTCTGGTCCATCACTTCGACGGGCGTGTGAGAATACGCCGATTTCCAAATGAACCCCTTGCTCCCGAATGCGCAGTTGGACGGAGACAAGCCGGTGTGGGGGTATTATGGTGTGGGCAATGTTTTCATGGAGCACATTAGGACCCATAATCCCCATAGAACAATTCTTGACATCTGGAAGTTACGTGAACATGGTTGCAGACCAGGTTCACCCATTCATGGCAACAGTGTATCCTGCGGGGGATGGCGTGTACCAACAGGATAATGCACCATGTCATAAGGGTGGAATCGTCACGGATTGGTTCGAGGAACATTCCAGTTACTTTCAAGTCATGTCTTGGCTCCCAAACTCACCAAATATTAATCCAATAGAGAATTTGTGGTCCTACTTGGAAAACCAAATTCGTGCTGCCAAGCTACCCCCTCGCAATATGAGGGAATTGCAGGACCAGTTGGTGTGCGCTTGGCACCAGATACCTCAGACTACCTATCAGCACCTTGTGGAATCAATGCCACGGCGGGTGCCAGCAGTTTTGAGGGCTAAAGTGGGTCCTACATGTTATTAGCAGGGTGGTCATAATGTAATGGCTCTTCGGTGTATATCATCTGTTTTTTTATCAACAAATCAGCACAAGAATGTTTATTGTTTCTTTTTTATACCTGACGATACTAGAAACTTAAATAACATTTTTTTTTCTGTACAAACAGAGACTTTCGCCTACATATTCAGATGATAAAATTTTTTGGGCAAATAACTGCATATCATCTTCACATTTGCCTCAAACAAGCTTTTTTTTTATTTATTTTTTTTAAATATTTTCTCCCAGAAACCTGGATTACATACATGGGTTTGGTGTTTTCAGTTATCACTTTTTCCACTAACACATATGCCGAAATAACATATCATCTGTTATTGAAAAAACGAAAGTTTTTAAATCCAAATCTGATGCTTTAACCATATAATTGGTGTTTTTCTAAGCCCACTTCATGATCTAATATATAGATCAAACCAGAGTCCTATACTTGTATCTTCATGCAATAACTTATACTGGAACTTAATTGAGGATGGAAACTAATTCTTCTGCCATTTCATAAATGTTTTAAATTAGTTCGAAAATTTATTTTAATTTATCCATAATATTTACAATTTCTATCTCAGAAGAAATTTATTAAATAAACGACATATATATTAAGTAGATATTTTTATATTATATTGCCTTATGTATGAGTTGCTTTAAATTGTGGTGCTGAAATTATTTCTAAATATATTTCTGATATTTTCATAAAATTTTTAAACAGTACATGATACTGTTCATAAAAATTTTTTATGCATTTTTGCTATCAATAAAGGAAAATAATAAATAATATGCTTGATTAGTAGAGAAATTTATTTCAGATCGAAAACTAATTTAGGATTATTTGGAAAGATTAATCGTTTTTCCGATTAAAAATTTAGTAAATATGTATGTATACTTCTATTAAAGCTATTAAAACTCCCTTCCAGATCAATTTAATAGTTTATAAAATATGCAATTTCCTAGCTTTTTCATATTTACTTTTCATATTACATACATATTTACATATTGCATAGCTTTTTCATATTTACTTTTCATATTACATAGATTTTTCATGTTTACTTTTCATATTACATACATATTTATATATTACATAGCTTTTTCATATTTACTTTTCATATTACATACATATTTACATATTACATAGCTTTTTCATATATACTTTTTCATACTTTATTTTCTTCCATATCTAGTTTTCGCTATTTCATGAAATAAAATTATTCATAATTTTAACTAAGCATGAAAACTTTACTATTTATTATCCAACCAAATAAATATTTATTAAATTAGAAATGAATGTATTAAATCGAAATAATTTGTAATCCATAAATCAATTAAAATGGGGTCTACATCATCAAAATATGAAATTAGGGATTCCAGCTGAGGAGAAATGAGCAAAAACTTCATTTTCGAAAGCATTAATAAATGTCAGGACTAACTGATTACAAATAAAGTACATCTATTTTAAATTAAAAATTAATTCAATGTTTAAAAATATGCGGTTTGAATTGAAACGCTCCTAGAAGCAATATAATTCTTTTCAGAATGTGATACTTAATAAACTAAAGTATATATCTCATTAAATTATATAAACTTTAGTCGAAATATTAAATCTTCAAACAAAAAATAGATTATGAAAGCAGTCGAGAAGAGCAGAAGGAATAATTTAAATGTAAGGATATGTGATATTGGATTTTCATTTGGTTATCTATATTTTACCCAACAGTGGAGGGCAAATTCAAATATTCAAAAATGCATGATGAAATTTTTTTATCTGAAAAATATGTATTTTTAATCATGCTAATAATTTTCGCTTTAAATCTTTTATTTTCATCAATGAAAAATCCGATGTAAAAATATTTATATTGAAATTCTTCTACTGTAAATGCATAAAATATTCTAATAATAATAATAATATACTAATACTCTAGAGATATAGATTTTGAAAAGAGCATAGCTTTTGAATAATAACAGTATAGGATTTTTGACCCGAGCATTATCAACAACTCAGTTTCTTTATTTATTCAGAGTTTAAAATTATGGCTATGAATTGAACATCTTATATTATTACTTTTTTGTAAAACGAAATTCTAAACTCATGGGAGCATTTTGATTTTGAATACAGATTTTGATTTTTTTCATAAGCATATGTGTATGTGAATGATAATTATTGACTTTTTTTATTTTACTTTTTCTCTTAACCTAAATTCTTTTGTTCAATTGTGCTTAGTAACAATTCTGATACTTTTTTCCATATATATTTATTTCTTTTTTTCATTATTTAAAATAGCATACACTTTCTTTCTTCAATCCTAATTGCAGTGAAAAAAGCAGAAGATATTCTTTTATTTTTCAGTACTATTAATTTTTGTTTATCTATTAGTTTTTATGCATACTAAAGGAGAATCATTTTTCTTATATAATTGTTCAGTAGCAATAATTACGTTACAGTACGTGAGTAGCAAAATTCACAAACAAATCTTTTATATTGCAAAACAACTGTCCTTTTTTGCTCAAATTTTCCTTTTTGTATTTAAAACATAGAAGGACAACAATTTTCTTACTGTAAGAAATAAAAAAAATATTTGAATTAACTATTCCAAAATAAATAGTTTCGATTTTGAAACTATTGAGTTGTTTTAACCGGACAAAAAAATCATCTCGAGAAAGATTGTTTAAAATGTTTTCTGAAGGATGTTACTACTTCAGTATCTAGCGTGGAGGAGCATGTGGAAACTTTGAAACAGTGGAAGCTGCATGATAAAAAACTAAATCTTATGTAAAGTTGGAAATAGGGCGTATGCTTCTGTGTACACAATTGATTCTATCTTTATTAACTTTATCCTAATATGTTAAATAAATACTACAACATTATAGTATGCATTGCATAATATATATAGTTAAATGCTATAATTAATGAATTAAATTGATAAAATGATAAATGATCATTGAATAAATAATGAAATGACAATAATTAATTACTGTAAATAATAAATAGTTAAATAAATTAGCTAATCGTTAATCTTTAAAAAAATCGTTATTAATAAAAAAATTAGTTCTGTAATTCTAATCGCAAATTTAGATTTATGAATCTCAATTTTTAAAAAAATCTATTGTTACTCTTTTAATTAAATTAAGTTGAATTAAATTTCTAAATTTGTTTACAAATCTAAATCACTTTTTAATGCAGTCAGAAAATAAATTTTTCAAAACTTTCACAGAATTAAATGACCCAATTTTTTCCCATCTTTTCTATTATGCTTCTAGAATTGTCTAAGTTTTTTTTTTTTTTTTTTTTTTTTTTTTTTTTCAATTTTTATGTGAATATTTAAAAATATTTACAGCTTTCAGAATTTCAAGAAAATGCTTACTACTATTTAAAAGACTGTTTCGTTTCATTAAACTTGAAATTGTTTTATGTATTATTTTAGTCTAGCAACCTTAACCCTTTCCCATCATTAAAATAATAAATATTAAATATTGCATCAATTAAATATTATGAATTTTTCTCATTTTGAATATATTTTCAATGAACATACTAAGCTTTTAGTCTAATAATTTGTCCTTCTTGTTTTAAAATACGACTCATACTTTCATGGACAAAATATATTATATTTTTATTAACTTCATTAAAAGAGTTACTACTATAAATATACTACTAATACTGATACACTACTACATATTTCATGCTTTATATACTAATTGAATGCTATAATTATTAAAATAAAAATAAAAATTAAAAGATAATAATTTATTATTAATTGCTATATGATACATTCATAAATATTTTTAGTTTTGAAAATTTTACTCACAGTTTTAGCCAGTAAAATAACTATGAATTTCTATTTTTTTATTCTTACTTTTTTAATAATATTTTATTGTAAAATTTTTTAATTTATTCTGAAATGGCCATCAGTTTTTAACACATTCGCTGCCACTGACGCGCTTGTGCGTTACAAATAATATATAATTGTATCAAACCATCTATGTTATTAGATGACACCTTCTCTACTACAGTTAAAAGATAGCAAAGAAGGAGTCATCTAATTAGATAAATGGTCCTGATATCAATCGTGGGTAGTGGCAGTGAACGTGTTAATGGAAAAAATCTTTCAAAACTCTCACTAAATAAATGCTTCAAAACCATCTATATTTCATCTTTTTAGCTTTGCTTCTAGAATTGTGTGTCTCTGATCTGTATGTGAATATTTTAATATATTTTTCAGTCTTCAGAATCTCAATAAAACGTTTGTTACTATTTAAAATACAGTTTTATTTCCTTAAGCTTGAAAATTTTTTCTGTAAAGCAACCGTAACTACTCCTCATTACTGAAAGTAATAACTATTAATTTTTCAATAAATTAAATATTAAGTGATTTTTTTTTCATTTTGTATATATTTCCCATGCTCATAAAATGCAAACTTAATATTGCACTGACAAAATAATACGTGTTTCTACTTATTTATGCATAGTTACATTTGAGCCATATAGTAGAAATAATACAAATTATTTAATAAACTATTAAGAAAAATCCTCTAACTCTACGCTTTAAACCATAAGTAAAATTTGTGAACCTTACTTAAGGATATTGATAATGAAAAACTTTTTGGTTTTCTTAATCGCCATTTGTACTTCTTTGGGTATGCCCATTTACGCAACTAACAGTAATCTACTAATATCGCAAAATACCATCTTTTATCACACTTTTTTTCATGCCTTTTGTTTCTGAATTTAATCTTACTCATATATATTCTCCAAAGACTCGCTTTTTGCGCAAAATATCCTAAACAAGAATGGTGAATATGTAATTCGAATCTCCTTTGGCGGCGTTACATCACCAATGCTAAAAATATTAATTCAATACAATTTTGCTTACATATCTTTGATACTTTCTGTAAAATAATTAGAAGAAAAAACTCTCCCCATTCTGCATTTTCAACTTCATTCAGGTATTTGTAATTGAATGACTAAGAAAGCATTTTGATGTGTTTTCATTTAACCTCAGAGAATATTGTAAATTTAAAATAAAGTGACTATAAATGTTTCTTTCTTATATCACAAATATGTAAAGAGTTTCAAAAGCTCTAATTTGATAAATATTTCTAATATTAAGTTTATGTTTTTCTAGTATTTTTATATGACATTTCTTATATTTTTTGTATTTCTGAATTATTTTAAAAAAATTAATTCTACCCAATCGTATATAGCACATACTCTTTTAAAGAAAATAAAATTTAAAGTAAGAATGCGAACAACAGTAAATTTCTCATTTGTGTTTTATAAGTATATTTGAATAATATTATTGATCTAGAGTTTTAGATATTTAATGCCAGTTGGTCTGACCAAGGTGTTTCTTTGTCGTTTTTAAAAACTTTGATTTCACTAGGTGAAGGAACTAAATATAGTTGTAAATTGAATTTTGGTGCAGAAACAAATTGCACGTTGGAACTGCACTAAATTTCAATTTACAAATGTTTTCCTCTTATAAATGGAATGAATGTAAATTTTTTGAGAAATACAATGGTTATTTTCCATCTCGGTATGTCTATTGATTCTTGTTCTTCATTACTGAATATGAAATAAATCATTTCCATAATGCCAATTAAAATTTAACCCCTTACCTGCCAAGGAAAGCTTACGAGATTCGTTCCCCAGTGCCACCGGTTTTCGAAGCGTACTACGGAAAGGCGTATATATACGCCCGCGGCAGTCAACGCATCGGCTTAGCGAGGCGTAAATATACGCCCGCGGCAGGCAAGGGGTTAAGAAAGAATTTGCAATAATTTTTTTGGTAAATTTAGTGCAACTAGATGTATAATGAGAAATGAGGCCTTATTCCACAAAAAATTTCTATATTGTCAATAAAAACCTAGCCAAGTTGTACAAAAAAAAGAGCATGTTTAAAAATTAACACATAAAAAAAAATACTCGCTAACAAAATAAAGACATAATATGCAGCTGTCCTCGTAGGCTCTTCAAAGAAATAATTGGTCCGTATTATAACCTCTTGATAATAGTTATCAGATCGTGGTTTTAGATTTAAAAAAATGAGGCATATTTCTTGCCTCTCCCAGAATCATTACTTTTTTTTTAAATTTTCACAACCTCCAAATTTAATGACAAGAGTACAAGTTATAGCTATTTCTACCACCATTATTAATTTGACATCCATTCAGCATCCTTAAAAATATTTCCGAACTAAAAACGTAGAGAAAAATAATTAGAAATTCATAAATTTAATTCCGAAAATAAAAAAAAAGAAACTAAATTTCTCTCTGAGCCACCAATATTTTTGGATAGTTAAAAAAAAATAATTTATAAGATAATAAATATGGAAAAATAATATCAAATTTTGATTGAATAAAACATATTACCCGTAAATTTACCAATTTAATATGTTTTAAAACAAATATATTCCGATTCTCGCAAATAAAGAGTAAACGAATTAATTGGCATGGAGCGGAAAAATAGGATGGAATAATAATAGTCCTAACTTATTAACTGTAAATAAATAAAATATTTAATGAATAAATTTCCTTATTTATCTGAACTTTAAACAAGAGTTTCTTTAGGGTACATAACTAGTAATAAGTAATCTTAAAGTATCATTGATTTATTTTCTATAAATGACTGATTCATTAAATAAATCGTTGGCTTCTTTTAATCATTCTTTCATTGGCTTGTGCTTTCAATCATGAACAAAAATAAACAAAGCAGACAAAAGGATGCGGATTTCTTCGAACAAAAGCGAATCCAATTACTGAGACCGTAATTGTGTTTCTACTCAACATTTGTTTCCTTAAATGTAAACTATTCGTTTGGGAACAAATACATAGGAATATTTTTTTAATCATAAGAAATCAATGGTTTCGTTTGTTTTTCATTTTCAGTAATCTGAAAATGGAACCTTGATTACTAAGTTATTCATTTCTTAGTAATAGATAATTTTCATCAACTGAATTTTTACGTATCTTTGTATTTTGCTCTGCGGCATTCGAATGGCTTCCATAAATTAATTTAACCGTAATTTCGCAGTATTTCTTAAGCGTATTGTTGATGACTGGTTATATTTTGGAGTTTATTACTTTTTAAACTTTCAAAGTTAATTAAATGGAATTACTCTGCATCATATAATCGTCAACTTACAATGGAGACAATTTTCAACATGAATCAGAATCACAGGATTTTGTTACTGCTTTACTATTAATTAAATATACATGCATATTAAAAATTAATAATTATTTACAAACAAATCTTTTCATGTCTGATCTAAAAATAATCATTTTGTATCTATCTATCCATTATTTATTTATTTATTTCCTTTCATTCTTCTTCGTTTTCAATAATATTTAAAATATCATTTTTTCCTTTTATATTTACATTAAATAAAACTCCTTTAAATACCTTTGAAGAATATAGAACGAATTCATAATTTTCCAAAAATTGCAATTTAAAACAATCTCCACAAAATGTATATCTTAACTTTAAGGTAATGGTTTTATACAGCAAATTAGTGAGGTAATTATATTTCAGAGCAAAATATCTAAACATCGTATTTCTTTATGCATATATATTAAATATGAAATGTTTACAACTGCTCTTTTTTATGACAAATTAATACATTATTTTAAAATATCGAATAGTTTTCTACCGTTTTACAGTAGGTTGACGCATAATACTTTTTTCTTATAAACTCGATCTGTAAAAATCACATGGAAACAAAATTTCAGATTTATTGGAAAAGATACAAAATTTGATGATTAAAATTGAGGTAATTCGTATCATTGAGTTGTGGTATTATTATGTGTTATATTTTTCCATATCTAATATCTTAAAACGCTTCATAATATCATCTACATGACCTCATAATATTTAACGGCTTTTAGAATATCATGAAATATCTTCAAAGTACCATATAATGACCTATTCAAATAATGGAGGTAAATGGAGTAAATGTCTCTGACAGAGAGATTGAAAACAATTCCTTAAAATTACTTTAAATGAGTGTCTTTTCTTTACTACAGGATAAAACTGCATGAAAATAAATTAAGAAGTATTGAAACTTTGTCTCATGACATTTATATAGCTGAAAGTTTTGTAAACATAAAATTGCCACCACTCTTATTATATGTTACAAGAAATATTTTTTTTATTTCATTCTTTTCTCCATTTTGATAATTTTTTTTATTTCATTCTTTTCTCCGTTTTGATAATTCTTTATTTTTTCAAAAACTAAAAAGTACTTTTGCTTACAATTTTTATAAAAAACAACAGATAATTATTTCCTTTTTTTGTAATTCACAATGCAATTCTATTTTTTTCTGAGGCGTTTATTTTATAAACAATTTTCTTTCCTTTTCACGGTTTAATTACCTACATAGCTTTTTGAATGCCATCCTAAAGAAAAGTACTTATTTGTTTTGAATATCTGACTTCTGTTCTGCACAATTTTCTAGCAATTTATTGTAGTGTTTTTATTCAAAACGCCATGAGTTTATTTTTTTTTATTTAAAAATAAAACTACCCTGAGTTTTTTTCAATACAGACTTTAGTACAAGAAAACATTGGATAATTTAGCAGAAAAAAGTTAATTGAGCTCAATTTTTTCCCTTTAAATAGCTTTTCGTCTTAGCGGAAATATAAAATTATTTCAAAGAGTGCGTTTGGAAACTTAATAATCTTTCAGATATTTGAAAAAAAAATTAAAATATAACTGAGCAATTTACAAATGGGTTTTACGTCTTAAATTCCACTAAATTGCTAAGCATTTATGATTTCTGTTTTCCAAGTCTTTGGAGATATTATATTAATGCAATTTAAACTTTAAATTGCATATCATGTAGAGAAATACTAGGAAAGGGGAAAAAAATATTAGATTTTGATTTTCCAAAATGAAGCTAGGAGTCGAAAGTAATTAGTCTTTTATTCAAGCAGCTTAAAATTTTAAATACATAAATACTCATAATTAATGATGGACAATTTAATACGCATGATTGAAACTTTAATATGCAGCTGTATGAAAGGAATGATGATTCAACTTAATATGTACCAAGACTTGGAATTCCCAGCATAATAGCATTATTATTACTATTTCAGCAAAATGTATCATTATTTTATATCACATAAAGGTTCCTCTAGTAAACACATTTCACTAATGATTTTAAAGTTATATATTTAGATAATGGTAAAAACATCTTAACTCTATATGTCTATAATTGCTCCATCAATTAGCATCCCCTCTTTTAACTTAAATAAATAAAAATAAATGATTATCTGTATGTCTCTTATGCGTTGCCGTACCTCTGATCGGGGAACAATAAAACTTTAAATACTTATTACTATAAGCACATTATTATAAGCACAATACAGTTATCTAATACTTAAAAAATATTTTCGGATCTATTTGCTGCAGCTATTAACCAATTATTATTGTCAATATAACTCGCCAAGGAAACACATCAGATTCAGGAAAGATACTAAATTCAAAATTTTCCTCAAAGTTCTTAACTTGATTATGTCATCAAACAGCACGAAATCTAGAAGTTAATCAAATCGAACTTCATAAAAAATGAAGAACGACAAGAGACCACATGATGACCACGAACAAAGCGCAATGCCAATTACTTCAAGTGTGCGTATTTAACCAAAAAAATGTTTGTAGATGTACTAAATGTTTTTTCAGGTAAACAGTTGTATGTTGAATGCTAAGAGTCAGACAGTCAATATATTTTAACAGTCAAGAAATTTTCAAAGGGAATACAAACTTAAAAACAACACAAAAGAATTTAAGATAGAATAATTTAAAATTAAACCTAACTTTACACTTTATAATTACAATTTAAAACAAAATAATTACCCTTATACACAAAATAATTACATTTTATAACAAAAAAGACGAATGTGTTGTAAGATTACTTAATAAAACAAAATTAATTGAATTTCAGAAAATGTTATTATTTATTATAAAAGTTACAGCAGATCTTAATGAAAATGCCCTCATGCTTAGAATTAGGCTGCCATTAAAATATTTAAATGGGTCAACACTTTAATAATCTAATTAAATAATCTTCTTAGATTTATTTGAAAAGGTTATTCTTACTCAACAGTTATTCACTGTTGAGTAAGCACTCAAGTTATTCAAAACTAATCGTCAAGGAAACACTTAAATGCTCGATAAAAGCAAATCGTCCGTTTAATTCAATCATTCGAAATTTTACAGCTCTTGATTGTAGAATTGAGGTATACTGTCTAACAACATAAGCTTTCAATGTATTTTTATCAAGTGAGCCATTAGAAACTCTCTTAGGCTTCTTTGTATTTTTATGTGTAATAAAATTAACTTATGAATTGCATTGCTCTATTCGAGTTTATAATGCGTAGTAGTTAATTGTTACACTGTTAATATTGTTTAAAGCAAATGTTGTAATGATTGAAGCAAAAGTTAAAAGAAATTAGGTGTTTCCGATAAAGGGCTTTAAAATATTTCGTAAAAATTCCCCCTCTTTCTCTTTATATACAGGGTGTTGCAAAACTAATAGCCTGTATTAAAAGGGGTGATAGAGCTGTTGAGAATAAACAAGGTTCTCCATACAGTGTGGGGTCTTAAAGCAAACGTCCTACCGCGAGAGGTTACTACTTCGCTGAAGAAGGAAATGCAATAAATACCAAAAATAACAATATTAAGATAAATAATCTTTATTTTCATCAAATGCTGAAATGAGCAACTGACAGCTGCAATACGGGCTTCACATCGACGATGCATTGAATCCACCATATGTTGGAACATTCATGACATATCACGAACATCTCCAGTTGTAGCGCCAATTCGTACTACGAGGTCCTCCAGTGACGCGATGGGAGTCTGATAGACTACACATTTTAATTACTCCCAGAGAAAACAATCAAAGCAGTACACAATTTCGAAATCAGGGAGTTCAAGACATTGGCCCGTCTCGAGTAATCCATCTCTACTGAAAGGCAGTATCCATGTAATTTTGTACATTCGTGGAAAAATGAGCTGGCACTCCGACCTGCTGGAACAACATGATGCCTCGAACACTTGTTGACCATAGTAAATTAGGCAACACCTGCTGAGTGAAGATGATATACATTTGTCCATCCAAGTGGTCTGTAGGCCAAAAGCGCCAAATTAAGTGCATTAAGCACCGCCAAATTAAGTGCATTAAGCACCGCCAAATTAAGTGAATACGGATCATTTCTTTCACAAACATTCACGGTAAATCTTTGCTAATTATCACTCGAAAGTGTACATGTGGATTTACTGCAGGCCATATATGATGGTGGTGCATATTAAATACGCCATCACACATGAATGGAGCTTCATCCGTAAACAGGACAAGAACCTTTCACTGCCCGACATTTGCTTTCAAACCCAACTTTGTATGATGAAAGTTATATGTTTTGGCGAGTTCTATCAACCTTATAATACGCTACCTGCATACTATATATTATTTACTTTTTATTGGCCATTAGTATTGAACACCCTGTATAAAATCTCAACTGTTAGAAGATCACTCCGGATTTACATCAGGAATTTGATGCAATACACATTGTGTAATAAACATTTTAGGGTTATATAGGAATTCAAATCAATTTTATCATTATTTCATACATTAATTTAATTTAAATCTAATTAATTTCCAGGTCCGAAATCAGGTTATGTTGACTTCGTTCTAATATTTTCTCTTATTTCGTTATACATTTACTGCATTTTTTTTTCAATTATTCCAAACACGAGCTCTAGAAAACTGATGACTAGTGTATTTTCACTGGCTTCAAAAGAAGGATCAAAATCCTTAACAACAGCACATATCTATCAAAGATATTGAACAAATTTTTTGTAAGCCTGTAAGGGAAACATAAACGTCAATCAACATAATATACTAAACCCAATGAATTGAATAATTTCTCTTTCGTGCTTGTGTCATTATGCAGAATGACACGTCGTCGTTTCGCTTCTCTCCTGCACAAAATAAGCTGCAGATGCAAAATAATATTTGAAACAGGCTGATTCTATTTAATTTTTATTTATTTTGTCTAATGATATAGTGTGCGGGAATTTTATTCACTCACTTAATGTCACTATTTTCATGCTACAAAAAATTTCTAGTCATACGTAGTTAAAATTTATACAAAAAAATCTTTATTTTATGTGATCTATGATACTGGTGGCATTTAATTCGATGAGTATGAGTATCACAATGTTGAAAAGTTGTTTAGTTTAGTTTTGATATGTTTTAAACTATACTTAGAAAGCTCCCAAATTGTTTTATAACAATATTAATGTCAATTTATTGAATGTGTATTAAATATATTAAGCTAGGAAATTAAGAATTCACAAATCTTCTTTCTTATTCAATTCCTTTCCCCCACTTTTATATCTTTCGAATGAAAGCCCTTTTTGTGCGAAAGGACATATATGACATTTCTCGCACAAAAATCGGTCATTTATTTTTAAAATTTAACCTTTTCATTGCTTACCACCCAACCTATGTGATTTTATATTCTCATTTCAAAACGTATGTTACAGTACATTGATATTTATGATATTTGTCGAAGTATTGACAACGATTCCAGTGTCATCGACTACATCGAATACATTATAAAATTATTAGTTGAGACGTTTGCCTCTTCACCTCCTGAAGGATTCTCCGAGGCGCTGCCACCCCCATATTTAAAGTATTGGTGAAAAATAGTCAACACAATTTCTTAGTCGGCCTTCTGGACTGGTCAGAATTGAAAATGATATATTTTTAAAGGCCTGAAAAGTATATAATATTTGTTATAAGACAACTTCCTGGTTGAGAAAAATGTTTTGTTTTTCGCATACACATCATACACTCAAAATTCTATATTATACCTACTATTTTATTCGTTTCTATTTAACTGCAATATAATATCCTGCTTTATAAAGTAGTCTAAATTTTGAATAAACTATTATTATCCTGTTAAGGATAATTTTGAAGTCGGTTCTTCCTTATTGTTTCACTAACTCTCAGAGAAGTGATGCTACATTCGTCATCTGAAAATTCATCCGATTGTGTTATCATCATGAAGTCTAATTCTTGATAAAATGCAAATGATATATTTATTTTAAAATCAAAGTACAATATTATCTTTATTAAAAAAAACTAGCTTAATTAAGTCTTAGCTTCGGAACAAGAGTTTCTCACGCACTTATCAAGAAAATTCTTTAGAATGCATCATTTGGTTCGATTTCATCTGACATTGAACAGTAGAAACATTAGTGACTTCAATAGCAAAGCTGGCTGATATTTGATAGGAAGATTAAGAAAAGAGTTTATCCATATAAAAATAGTGATAACTTTATTCTGGTAATCAAAACAAGCCAAATATTCTAGGTTAGTACTATCTTAACCCACACTTGGAGACGGTAGTCGAATTAATCCCCCTTTATTCATTAGCTCGTTGTATTTTGACCTTGAATATAATTACCTTTTCAGTTCATTTAAGTTATTCTTTCAGAAGTATGTTGGCAAAATTCTAAGCATGGTCAGGTATAACACCGAGTTTATAGTCAATGTGCATACACCGAGTTTATAGTGAATGTGCATACACTGAGTTATTTTTCTTAAGAGATTTTATTGTTTTTTATGGAGTCCTTATCTCCATATCTCTGAAAGTGCTTTTATATTGAATAAAGAAAGAAAAAAAATGAAGACATATTCTTAAAATAGTATTTTAAAATATTGGATTTTTCATTTCTGTTTTAAATTTTAACAATTATTAAACACAGAGTAATTCCAATATATTTAACCGAAATAAATACTCATTAAAAATTGAATAGGTTTTTTTCTCATAACGTCATCCTAATATTTAATGTTATAACATTAACATTTTTAAAATTGATATTCTTAATACATTTGGTAATTACACGATTTCCAGCAGGTAATATGCTTACAAATAAATTCGAATACTGATTACGAAAAACAAAAAAGAAAAAAAACAATGGAGTCGTTTTGATTCCATGCCTCTGTCCGCTAAAGGGAATTCGTCTCCAATTACAGGCTAACTTAACAAATATAAAAATCTTTGAAATGAGTTTTTACTACAGTCTGCTGCGACTTAAAAATTGTGTGCTTTTCATATTTATTGTTTCTGAACATGTACATTTGAAAGAATTATATTAAGGACTTTTTCTGTTGTAGCAGAAAGTGATAATTGGGCTTAAATTTACATGATTAAGAAAAACGATAACATTAAGTACATTTTAAAGAAACTGCAATGATGCGTGAAACAATAATAAATATATCTTAATTAGTTGCAGAGAAAACCAAATCTTACTTTAGCAAAATTTCTAGACTTAGCACTCAAGAGATTTAAAAAATAATCAATATTAATAGTGGAACTGCTAAAACTGTAAATTTCAGTTATACAAAATTGTTGGTATCAAAATGCGGCTGCAATTATTTACTGCTTAAAAAAGAAGCAATTTCTGGATAATATAGCTTGAAAATAACTATATCGTCTGAGTGAATTTACTGTCACAGTCTACACAATGTCAGTTTTATATTTTAATTCATGGTAATTGCACATAATATATACTAAAATTATTTTGTTTTAGTTCACGTCTATCTTTTTGCACTATCGATACAAATAATTTCCAAAGCAATAAAAAAATATCTCTATGAGCATCATTTCCTTAAATAACATCTTTTATTTGCTTAATATAGATACAGATAATTATTTATGCACTATCAATTATTTATCAAATATTCTTTTTCATTTTGGTTTTAAATCCCGATTATCCAATAATAATATGATAAATGCAGCTTAAAATACTAATTTCCCCATAGAAATGATTGAGAGGTAGTCAACAGTTTGGTTCTTAACTTTCTCAACATCGGATCGCAGAGAATAAAGCATCGTTTGCACATCTTAAAATTTTCTTTTTGATAAGTATGCTATCTCAGAGATTTATTTTAGCTGTCATATTTAAAAACAATAGTGAATAAATTCAAGATTGATGTCCTAAATGCTCCCATGATTTCGAAGTATCTTTTTTATTCATATTTAACTAGAAAAATATTTAAAATAATATAAATATTATATATAATAAATAAAATATTTTCAGTATTATGAGGGTGATGATATCACAGTTGGTATTATTAATAATTTTTTGATTAGCTAACAGCTGTCAAACTAGTTTCAAATCCCTGAACCATTTTTTAAATTTCCATATTTTCTCCGACTATTGTTATGAATGATTTAGCTACTTTAATACATAAAAGTTTAAAAGGTTATCTGACGATGTTTTTGAATAGCGTTTTATTTAAGGATTATAACTGCATTATAGGGAAAAAATGCGATATCATTCTATTTTCAAATGTTTGACAAAAAATGTTTTGAAAGAAAATACGAATCTTCATCACACTCAGCAACTATAATTAAAAATATAATTACTAAGTGTGAACCACAATTATATCTTTAACCAGTATTTTTTTATTCTTTTAATTCTTAATGTCCATCTATATTTTTTGTTATTTAAACCATAAAAAGAAACTAATTTAATAAAATAACAGAGAGGAGGCATTAACAATATACTTGAAATTGTTAGCAAATAATTTATCTACTTGTATCAGAAATTGATATCATGCATTATCGGAATTGAAGCCGAATTTTTACTGAAAAATCTATTATAAATTTTCAAACTGGATTGTTAAAATCTATTATAAATTTTCAAACTGGATTGTTAAAATCTATTATAAATTTTCAAACTGGATTGTTAAAATCTATTGTAAATTTTCAAACTGGATTGTTAAAATCTATTACAAATTTTCAAAAAAAAATCAAATCTATGTTCATTTCTATGACTACACTTTTTTTCAATAAAAGTTTTCATGCCAATTTACTCAAGTAAATGTTTTTAATTTTTTGGGCCTAAATACGAATTTTTTTTGTTTATAAATATTAGTAGAATTTTGTTTGAATATTTTAAGAATAAACACCAATATATTTACATTGTAATTGATATAAATTTTTAAAATTACTTTTATTTTTAAAACCCAAATACAATAAAAGATTTTTTTTGACAGCACTAAAAAAATGATAAATATTAACTAGCTTACATTTTTCTTTTAAATTTTAAATGCATATTATGAATACAAATTTTTAATAATTCAATAAATTTCTTATATTTTTCTGAAATAGTTTATTGAAATTATTTATCATCTTGGCTGAATTTTAAAGAGATAAAATGAGCGTGATTGAAATTTGAGACTACATTCAAATCATGTTGTCATCATTCTAGATGACTATATAATAAACTTCCAATAAAATTATTCGTGCATTTTTTTAAAATAACTATTGAATATGTATACAAATTTTAATAATTTATTTAATTCCCTAAATATTTTATTAAAATTATTAATAATAAAGAGTCAGAAGGAAAGCTTATTGAAATGTGCGACAACAATTAAATCATGTTGGCTTCATCTCAAGTGCGAGAGTGATCAGATTTTCTTTAGCTCCAAAAGTATAAATAGGCTGCTTCTTAAAGTTGAGCAACTATATAATAAACTTCCAATAAAATTCGAAGTGGAAAATATTGATAGTTAAAATCCAATTCTAAGAATATAGAATTCTTAGCATTCTCAGCTTAGTTTATGAAAATACTTATCGATAAACTTTCTTAATTAAGGAAGTTCCTGGATCCTAAAGTTCAGGTTCCTGAAGAGAGGAATATATGTTAAATCACTCTCTTAAATCAGAAAATTGTTGAATTCTGAATAAAGAGAAGTGAATTAAATCGTCAGCCTAAAGAGCAAAATCATAAAACTCAATTGCATATATGTATGGAAATGCGAATTTTATTTATTATCATGTCTCTGGATATATAAGTTTCCAATCAATGATTTTCAACCATCTTTTTCTATCTAATTTGGATCACTGACAATTGTCCAGAGAGTTATTTTATAAAAGTGAAAGTTCTTTTTATGTTTAAAACATAAACAAGTCTTTTTTTTTCATTTACTATTTTTCAGAAGCTTTATTCTAATCGTACACTTCGGAACAAATACTCTTATCTAAAGTTATTATTTATGAAGAAATTTTTGATATCAATTTATTATTTCAACAGTGAAAAATAATACTTAGCATTGTTTGGACATATTAAAAAATCAAATTCAACACAAACAATAAGAAACTGACTTTGAAAAACATTTCTTTAACAATCAAGCATCCGAAATACTTATAAAATTCATACTATTCACACTTATATGAAAAATCAAATTAGTAGAATTAATTCAAGCTAGTCTTTACCAATTGTATTTAAAACATGAAACACGTGTATGTAGCAAAACTTTTCAGGTTGATGAGCTTTCAAAGCAGATCTGATATTTAAATCACCAATAAAAGTATCACCCATTTCAAAAAAGGAATGAATTTTGTAAATAAAAAATAAATCATTTTTTTAGACCTTGCTCGACATTTTATAATCAGAAATTCTTCATCATTGAACGAGATTTAAAATCTTATGCACGCATTTGGTATGCAAAATTCCAATTTAATAGTAAAACATTGGCTTTCAAAATTCATTTATTTGTTGCCAGCATATATTGAAATGAAAAGAAAAAAAATAATATAAAACTGTCCGTAGGTAAAAAGAGAGTTAAATAAATACACACATTTGGATGGAATTGGTATTCTAGACTGACATTTTGAAATTTAATGCTCCTCAGATTTTGAATGTTACTCATCAAATTTTAATAGCCTTAGGTATGTATTATTTTACTATCGGAAAGAACTACAATGCGAAATATGCGATCAAGTATTCTTATTAGTGCTTCTCAATAAGCAGGAGGTTGGTCCTCACTAAATATTATTTGCCTAGTAATTTTAATATTTTTAAGATCACAGTTGATCTTTAATTACATACATAATTTTTTCTTTTAGATTATCTAAAACAACCAGTACAAGTTCAACAGAGTAGTTTCTGCAGGGTGTTTCAAAACTCATTGGAAAAAAATTAAGTGATTATAGAAAGCATCTAAACAAGCAATATTCACCGTATAATGCAAGGGCAGAGAAAAAGCAGTAAACCGCTTGATGTCACTGTTATTGGAAAGCAGAAAGCGCGAGTTTTCTTTCATCGTTACTTTAAAAGTGGATTTCAAAAGATATGACAACGCACAATAATCAGGAAAAGACGAACATGCATTTTATATAGGGAGGACCTAATTGCCGGGATTTCTGTTGCTGCTTGTACTGTTCGAGAAATGCCGAGGGTCTTTGAAAAAGTCCATCGCTCACCACGTCGCAGATGTAACGTCTGTATTACTACATGTGATCGCTCTTTTAAGCAGTTTCTGTAATTTTGACATACAAATTATCAGTAAAATAATATAGTATCTCCTATATCCGTCTGATGAAGATGAGTAAATAAAAATTCGTTATTTCGTGCGACAGTAACGGATGCTTCCTAGTGGTCCGCTGCTCCTTTTGATCACATACATTGCATGGAAAAAGGTGATTTTTTAGATGTTCCCTATTACTCCTTAAATTTTGTCCTGTGAGTTTTGAAATATCCTGTATATTGATTCTGTATACTAATTACCTATAGCAAGGTGCTATGTAATTAACCCTAAGCGGTTGATATTAGAGATTTACGGTTTGGTAACGGTCAATGAAAACATGTTGTAGTTTTTCTTTTATCCAATCAACCAGGGGTTCTGCAAATAATTACGTTTCGTTGTATTAATAAATTGACACTGATATGGTTTACATGTAATGCTTAATATACTGAGCAAAAATGTCTTCTCCCAATTCTATCAGAATTTTATGTACGAAATTTCAAAAATTCTTACAAAAGTTTACTTAACATATTGAATACCACGGCAATTTTCAGAAATCTGGCCTTAAATGATACTAATTTGAACAAATTTTTCTAATTATATTCCTTGTTTGTTTTTTAATAAATTTTCTGTTCATCATTGATTTTCTGTTCTATTCTCAGAAGCCATCTACTAGCACTGATATACTATGAGTTTATACAAAAATGGTAAGTAAACGCAGTACGAGATAATTCGTAGTTGGCTTCCTAGAAAAGTATGCAATCTACGCGTAATCTCGTAGTTGGCAATCAACATGTTAATTAATTTCTTATTTGTTACTTATAGGAATAAAAATACATTCAACTTTGATTAGGTAATCATCCTGCCCAGGTATCAGGACAATATACCAATAACGTATTATCGTTTTGAAACAGATAGATAATAATTGTTTTTATCCAAAGAGGCTGAAAGGCTTACTTACAAGCCAAAAAATCAATACACTTTAAAAACTGAATATGATAAAACTGATGATCTTGATCAACATACATTATTTCCCCCATTCCACTAGTAAAGCAAAATGTTTTGAATCACCATTGCTTCAGCGTGCATTAAATGTAATATTCACATTGCTCATTTTCTTTTATTAAAAGCATTCAATAGGAAAATAAGCCGTTTTTTTCCATTATGAGGAAATATAGGAATTCAATATTAAGAGAAAAAGGAATACAATATTAATAATAATAATGAAAATATTTTTCGGTTTTGTTATTTATAACAATACAATTATTTATTATATTTTACTACATTTACGCATTGAGTTTTACTCATTAAGGTTATTATTTAAACAAATAATCATGATTAATATATAAACAAAATTCGCACACAGATGTCCATTCCGAGATTGCAAAATATATTGTGTCGAGTATTTGGACTGTAACATCTGAATAAGCATTTAGATACAATTATCCTAATGTCAACAGAGATTAAAAGAGTATTTTGTCAATTTTGATAAAGAATCAATAGTATTATTAAGATATTAGCTAATATTTTGATAATCTCATTGGAAATATTAAGCATCAGCATTTGCTAGATAAAATTAACGTTTATAAAATACCAGTAACTTACCCAAATTAAAATGGCTGGTAAAGGGATCTGCTTTCATTTAAACTTTGTGGCCTTTTTTTCTTCTTACAGGGAATTTTTTTAGGTAAAATTATCCATGGAATATAAATAAATTATAAATAAAAGTTAATACAGATTTGAATATATGTATGGGAAATATATCAGCGAATAATATTACCTACTTTTAAATATTTTATTTTAAATTTTTATTGTCTCTTTGTTTAACGAGCTTTTTAACATATATGTTGTGCTTGCATTTTTTTTTTAATCTTATCAGTTTGTAGACGCTGATTCATCATTCTGATACTCGACACAATTTTAAGCATAAGAACTGTAATTTAAAATAGAAGGATAAAATTTAATTATTTATCTCACTAATTTCTACGAAACATTACTTTTACTGTACTAAAAGCATATAGCATATACTATTATGAGAAAATGTCTTGAGTTAGTAGGAAAAATATCTACAGTATATAGTACTTGAAATGTTTTCTCGACACATTTAATAAATTGAACAGCTTTGTTTGTCTAGACGCAAAATTCTTGAACCTTTTTCTTTTCTTGGAAATTCTCTTCAAGTTTATAGGTAGCAATAAATCTTTTTCTGCAATATATCATTAACAGAATTGATCTTCGTTTTCCTATTAACTTTTAAGAAGTCAAAATCCCTTCTTTTAATGTTTCTTACAATAAATTACTTTTTGAACCCCTCAAATGAAAACTTTTTCTTTATTATCTTTATAGTAAAAAGGTAATACAATTTATCAGAAAGTTTAACAGATATTTATCGTTATCCGAAAAGTAATTGGCTGACTTTTTAACTTTCTAGCATATTTTAGTCCCTTAAAAAACTAAATTATTTTATTTTAGTTATAATATAGTTGCTTATTGCCTTAACAACTAATAAATTAATAATAGATACTAAAAATATTATTATTATAGGCGATTATAGGTGTTATTATCAGACGATTGCAGAAAACATTCAAGCTCAGAAGTCATTTCAACAGTTTAAAGAACTAAACGATAGGAATTTTCATTTACGATCATTTATTGAATAGCCTTTAATAATACAATGTATTTGCAATTATCTAACCATTTTTTATTCCCTACTTATATGCGTAGAGATGGTAGATTAATTTAAAGATATAAAAGAAATCAAAAATAGGATTAATTGTACCAATCATAGAATTTAAGATGATAAAATGATGAGTTAAAAGTTTAAATATGAAAAAAAAGGATTAAAAATAGATCGGAGAAATAAAATTATCAAAACTTAATGCGTTGTTAGTTGTAATCAAACTTAAGATGCAAATTAAGTGGATAAGTGAAGCTAATAAAATTTTAAAAGCATCTTTATAAAATAATATGAAATGTTGTATAATGTCTAAATTTTCAATATCTAATGGTTTAAAATTACAAATTTATCTAAACAAAAAAGGAAGTTTTATGCTGAAAATATTTTATTAACCATTTATTCATTTTTATTAAATGATTATCTATATAGATTCTAGTTAGAATACTCCAGCTTTATCCAGGCTCTGCAAAGAGTAGAGTGAACTTTCTTTTCAATATTTTCCAACTTGTGTGCGTTAGTAAGCTTAACATAAATAAGTGGTAATTCCATTTTTTTAAAAAAAGACCCTTACTCGGTTTAAATTGCTGACAGATAACTGTCAGCGGGCTTGTAAAGTGTTCTAACTCACAACACATCATATGTAACTATTATATAGCATGCATATATAACTATTGAAATCGCAATCATTTGAACGAAAGGGGTTTGTCAAAACACCAAAATATTATGAATTTATTATGGTGATTATTTTTGTACGAATTTTATACAATCCAAGTAGAATCAAGTCCAAATGGGCGTTATAACTACAAACAACAATTTATTCTTCTCATAACTTAATGGCACATACAATTTGTCTGTCCAAAGCAGAGGCGAATAATTTATCTAGATTGCTGATTCTTGAAAAGCTACATAGAACAAGCTTCATTTGAAGTGAGTATTACCATTTTTATTTTTATAATCTTATAGTCAAATAATTATTAGTTTTCCTTTTTTATTATAATAAATTATACCCATATTCTTATATTTGTCTCTACCTGATTGATTGCTATATAACCTTTGATTGCTATTAATATTTTTCTTTTTCAATAAAATTTGCCTATAGAATTGTTAGGACATATTATGTTGATATATGAATACATGAAATGCATGAACCTGACAAATACATACCTGAAGACTGTTGAAATACAAACTGTAAACTTATAAACTGAAAATATTGCCTTTTCAAATACTCGAAACGTATAATAAATAAATATCAATGAAATGCTAAGAATGAATGCTTTGTGTTAAATGCCAACATCTGTTGATTTGTCCTTTTTCATCACTCAAACATGATTATTCTGAAAAATTAAGTATTAATTAAATCTAATTTGGGTCACAAATTTATCATCTCCATATAAATTTTTGAATCAAATCTGTTGAAAAAATGACCGTGTACTGAACTGTCATTTCAAAAGTATGTAAACATCTTAAATGAACCGAAGATAGCGGCCTTTCTTCCGTTTGCTCTATAATAAATACATAACGACAGATAACGGCTTATAAAGCGCGGATTTACAATAGTTGCAAAATATTAAACTTTGCAATACCTTTTGTATTTTTCCTGAATTCTTGGTTTGGAATTTTTAAGAATAATCCTTAGAATACTGTTATAGGTGCCCAAAACTCGATTATGGATTTCAAACCAATTCTTCTTAATTTATTCAAACAAAAATTTGAGATAAATCTACAACTGTATCACAATATTGCATAAATGTTTTTATACATTCAAGTCATTAGGATATTGAGTTATATCGTTTCCAAATCAAAATGCTACTATGATTTGAAATTAGAATGCCTTAAATCATGGCTGAGCGAAGTTATGTTAGGATTCGTGTCTACAACACCCACCAAGGGTTGGAATGTATGCATATTAAATTTCATGAAATTTTATTGAATTGATTTTGAGGTATCTCATTTTCCATAAATCAATCAAAGTGAAATAATCATTCTTCAGAAAAAGGTTTATATATCGTACTTGTAAATTAGTTCATCCAAATGTGGCAAGACATAGTTTTCACTCTTTTTAAGGTATCTGACTACGTTCGAAGAAAGTTTTTTGAAAAATTGGAATTTTTAAAAACTATTTAAAACTAGGGTTTTTAGATGCATTGTCAATTATAATACAAAATTCTTTAAATACAACAAAAATATTTTAAAATATAAGATATTTTGAGAAAAGGGAAAATTAGCAGAAAATTTTAATTAAAATTTACCAAACAGTTAACACTCTACACAAAATTGTAATGCAGTAATCCTATTTTTCTTTGTACACAAGTTATAGAATATAATGATAAAAGAAATGAAAGAAAATTTAAGAAAATTTTGAAATTTTTGTGTAAATACATCTATTAGGCTTTAAGATATCACGTTAAATGCTGAGAATTTTTATGAAAAATAACGTTTTGTGAAATTTAAAGTAAAGAAAAATTTTCACTGAAAAATATGTGATGCTTGATGATAGGTCAGGGCTTTCTTACCCTAGAAAAGATAAACTCCTTTGAAAAGAGAAAAGTCTGAAGTACAAGAAATAACATTTAAAAAATGGCAATGTAATCGATAACCAGTGTTTTTAACGTAGTTGGATGCCTTAAGAAAAATGCCAAAATTAAGAGAATACGGCTGAGTATGTAGAGCATTAATAGAAATAGATAAAATATTACGGATAATTTAACAGTAAAATAAAACTAATCTGATATTTCCGATTAAAAATAACACTGTTTCCGATTTCATCTTAAATTCCTGTGTATTATTGAAACTACTGTATCTACAGCTCTATCTTGCTTGCATTAAAAACGAAGTGTATTTTAGAATCGATGAGGTTTTAAATTTATCGATTTCATATTTTTTTAAAAAATTAGAGATTTTTCTATAAAAGATCCTTTTTACTAACTAGTCGGACACTTTAAATATTTACATTTTTTTATTGATTTAATAACAGTTGGCTCTAGCGAACCATTTCATTTTAAGATTCATAGGATTAGCCAATTATCGAAATGATTTTCGAATGATTCCAGGAAATTGCTTAGTATTTTTCTCTTGAACAGTATTTAAATCAATGACATACTCCCTCTTCTTTTATGTGGCTTCTAAGAGAAAATTATCTTCAGTACTTATTCGGAAAGTATTAATTACGTTTCTCTTCTCAAAATATTTTCTATCCCAAAGAGATTTTAAGCCTTCCAATTTAGCATCAGTAGGTGAAGCTGTGGAGAGAGTTTCGAGTACGATTGAATTGAAAATTTTCTGGCAATGTCAAAAATATCGAATTAACAATTAAATGCGTCATTTGTCTGTTCGCAACAAGAATCGCTTTATTTAAGTTTTCATGAGATGAGAGCCCTCTCCGAGATTTAAGGGAGTAAACGTTATAATATATCACTTAAAAGGACTAAATTTGAAAGTATGCAATGTTACTTTTGGAAGTGGACAGTTTCACTATAGTGTCTCAAAACAGATCATTTTCAAGGAAAACGAGTTCTATAGAGTTTTACAGTTATTTATCCAAAGTTTTGAATAAAAAAATCCTTTCAAACACATTATGTTCTACAGAATTAACTTTATTACATTAAAAGGGAAATTATATTATTTCAGAAATTAGATAAACTCTTTTGATGATATTTTTTATATATATTCTGCTGTGTTGTGACTTATGTTAATTTACAAACCCATTGACAGAAACCGAAAGAGCTTCAATTGCTTTGTCAGTAGTTTCAGAACTTAGATACCTCACTTAGAACTTATACTTCGCATTCGCTTGTACAAGCCCATTTTGAAGGGTACATTCAAACACCTCACACATAAAATACAGAAGAACAACCATGTCCAAATTGGTATTTGAAACATGGAGTCCCAGACGAAAAGACGCACTACTCCTATGCCATGACGCCGCCAGTATAAAACTTAATAACAAGGCATATATTGCTATACTTAGGGTTACCCAAATTCTGATACTAACATGCCTGCATATAACGTTAATCATCTACTAAATGCCATCATGCTAATTAATGGCTCATTAATCTGATTTATGATGAATAAGTGCACCCTTATAGATGATAAATTTCAGAATTTAGCATCTAATAAATCGATAAATTTGATTAATTATTTATTCAGTTGAAATCTACCTGATTTATGTAGGCATATTTAATTGTTTATTTGATACTAGCCGCCTTTGGTGACCAGCTGGTTCGCCATGAGTAATGCGTTCTAAAATTTCTAATTAATTCATATATTTTTTAGCCAAAATTTAAGAAATAGTTTAAGTTAAAAGATTCAGTTATTAGTAGTTAAAGAGTCGGTAACTTTATTCGGAAAAACTTTTTGAGTTTAATGCTCTAATAATTTATCAATTATACTTCCAAAATATTAAAAATGTTTTTTTCGGTGATATTGCCAAAATGTTAAATATGTTTTTTAAAGAAAGGGAAAAAGGGAAAAAATTATTGAATTAATGATACAGATATTGCAAACGATTACAGAAATATGCCATTAAGTCGGGATTTCAATGCATATCCTGTCTAAATTCAATCAGGTTTACTGTAAATAAAGATAATTTATGGAATTAATGATATAAATATTGCAAACGATTTCTTGAATCCTTTGCCTTGCATTTATTTTTATCGAAGATATCACATTTTATATTTATGTTATTTTATTCAGTCACGTGCTGAAAGTTGTATTTCTTTAGATTTGATCTACGATAATAGTTGTTGTTTTTTCATTTGAACTTCCGGCATTGTTTTATTTTATTTTATCCAGTCACGTGCTAAAAAAACATGGTTAAAATATTTCTTTAAAAATTCGTTAAAAATAGAAGCTTGAGTTATACATTAAAACACTGACACCATTAGAAAGCTAATTTTTTTATCTTTAAATTGATGTTAAAATCATGTTTGTCCGATAATAATTTCGGAAGTTATAGCGGAAAAACGTCGAAATTTCACTTAAATTTTAATTAATTCAAATTCTAATTAAAAATTCAAAAAAGGGCTCCGAGTTGCACATTCCCGACCTCCAAGGTATACATGTACTAAATTTGGTAGCTGTAGGTCCAACCATCTGTCCTGTAAAGCGCCAACACACACACATTGAGCTGTATTATAAGTATATATAATCTCCTCCAAAAAAAATATAAATTCATACAAACCGAGTTTTAGATTTCTGAAATTTATTTCCCAATTACTTCGTTTTCGCTAGTCTAAATCATTTTCCAAAAATTTTTTAATTTAATTTGTGATAAAATGATTTCTTGGAAATAAAACTAATTTAATCTTATAAATAGTTAATACTAAAATAAATTAAACGATCAAATCAATATTAACACACAATTCTGCAGGAATAAAACATAGTTAACGATGTGTATTGGTGATACGGTTAATCAAGTTAAGTTATATTTATTACTGAAATGTCGATTTGTTACGGTATAATCATTTTGGTAACACGGATGCGTTATTGGTAATAATTCTTGAAGAATAATTGCTCCATTTATTGATTGAAGAACAATAAAACATACTTGCTTTATCATAAGATATTAATCAAAATTTAATAGATTTAATTCTGAATTATTGTGAAGTAAGTTAGTTGATTCAAACAACATAAATAATCAGATTCCCATACTTTAAAGCTATTTTTTATTTTATGGTTATGAAATTCGCTAACTTTAGTTTCCTTAAACTAAGTTAACACATAAAATGTGTTTTCTTGTACTTTGAAATCAAAATTGAATAAGAACCATATTTAATGAATATATTGGAGAAATATACGATAGCATATGAACAAATAAAGAAAAATTACTGCGCTATAGAGAAAGAAAGCAGGGTTGATTTTGAATGGACACTGCCTGAATCCTAGAGCAGAAATGCGCAATCCTTGCAATGGGATTTATTATGGCTATCACGTGACTGAAATCATAATGAGATAGTCCATGGATTCAGAAAATCTCTGGGGAACCGAGAAAGGAACTGAAGAATAATTAAGATGAGGCATTTAATAATAAATATGATTCTTGTTCTTTCCTTTCAATGGAGATATATGCTTGTCACAGAATTACATGGAAATAATTGTTTCGTAAGCAATATACATGGTAATCAAATAACAATTTTCTAAAGATGTGTGCCAATTTGTAGTTCTCTAGTTTTATATATAATTAAGAAAAGTTAATGGAACTACCTCAAAAGGAATCATTAGCTTCAAACCACAAAATGAATACTAAAATTTTGATGTGTTTTTGTTAAATGAAGTCATATTAATTAATGTTTTCACAAAAATTAGCTATTCAATTTAGAATAAAAGGAATTTCAGATAAAAACAAATAAACCAAGGGAGTAATCTAGCCTAGACTTTCGGGCATAATCTCTAATATAAGTGTTATCATACTGAACGCCTTGCATACCGTTGGTACAAAATATTTACGAACTTTTATTAAATATTAATCTTTGGAGTGATACTTGTCGATTAATAACTCATATACAATTAATGGAGTCCGAAATTTCAATTTATGTTTTAGATTCCTTTTTCTTAACCGGCAGAATTGAAAATTTATCACTGAATTACAATTTTAGTCCTTAAATCAAGTATTAAATTTAATGTATTTAAATAAATAAGTTTTCAATATATGGTGTTTGCATCTTTTATAATATGTTATCCGAAAGACCGTAAATCACGTGTTGACTTTGACTCTAAATTTGAAAAGTTTCTAGATATCAATGTTAATATAATCGAACTTTAATATAATGTTAATGTTAATGTAATCGAACTTTAATATAATGTTAATGTTAATATAATCGAACTTTAATATGATGTTAATGTTAATATAATCGAACTTTAATATAATGTTAATGTTAATATAATCAAATCTATTTGCCACTGTTCATTCTACCATTACCATGCAGAATTACACTCGAACAGCCAAAATGACAGACTTCCAATGAGTGGAATTTGCTCAATATTTGAAAGAAATCCGCAAAATCGGTGCAAAAATTTTATACAAAAAATTTTCCGACTCTGTCAAAGTGTTTTTGAATTATCTTTGTCATATAATGACCTGCATTTTCAAAAAAATATACTAATCGAAATCTCGAGTTTGAAATTTCGACTACTATACTTTTCTCAGTATTATGTAAACGAGGAAATAAAAATAAAAAAGGACAAATTTCTCGCTCTCAATGACGTATAAGGAAATAATCACCTTCACCCACATTCTAATTCAAGCTTATTATTTCAATGCTATAATTCAACGTTTCATTAGAAATCATAGAAAGCGAATTAAATAAGAATATAATATGCTACTTATGCATTTTATTCAATCAATGTATACATTTGCTTATACAATCCATGAATAAAATCCATCCACACCTCAATGTTTTAATTTCAATGCTGTGAAAGTGCACATATTTCTCCCAAGAATCTCACGTTTGTCTAATGGTGAATAGGGGGATCATTACACCAGCCGTCATATTTTCTTAATCTAATGCATTGTATTATATAATTATTACAAGCAATATTTAAACATTGGCAATATTCCTTTACAAAAAGTTGCTAGTTTACAGTGAGGAAACAGTATCTTTTACAAGTTTACAAATTTAAAATTAATAGATTTCCAAATCGTTTTCTTGACAGGTTTTTAAACTTTGATTAAGTAAAAAAAGTCAATAATAAATTAGCTAATTTAAAGGTATTTGTAAATAACTATATTCTTCTTTTATTATATTTTTTCAAAGGACACAAAAGTTCGAAAATATACAGTTAATGACCAAATAATGAATTTTGTATATAAATAAGCATAAATCTTTAAGTAATGGTATGCTAATAAGTCTTGGATAGCAACAACTTATATGAGATTGCCAAAACTGATATAAGACGCCATGTTGTACAAAAGATTAAAAAAACCTTTTTAAAATCAAATATTATATTTATGTCTCGAAACAATTGTATAAAGACATAAAATCCAAACATTTTTTAAACTTTTAGTATCTTGGTGGATACAATTTGTTCTAAAAGTAAGACTATAGTAGAATTCAATTATTTATGTTCTTACATAGGTGAACTAGAGCAGCCCCGTTTTACAAATATATTAGTGCTTTGCTTCACAGAGTTTTAGCTGACATCTATTTCATCATTTTAGGTAGGTTTTTTTTTCCCTTACACATGCTTACTTTTGAGTTTTAAAAATCTTTATGAGTCTGTTGAAAACTTAGTTTACTTCAACATGGATTGCTTGAAAAATAAAGTACTGAATAAGAAATTGCTATGTGTCTTCAATTATTTTGAACGCTCGGGCTAGCATCACTAAATAGCTAATCTTCTTTAATTTAAACCAGTAAATGTTTTTTTAGAAACGAAATGAAAAATGTTAAAAGTTATTTTTTTAAATTTTGAGTTGCCTGTGTCGATGACTGTCTGCCACTCTCTATTTCACATACATGTAAAAGCATGTGAAACGTTCAGTGAAGAAACAACTCAGGTATGTGATGTGATTATTTAAATTAATAAAATTCGATATGTAATGTGATGACATCATCTATAGTGCTGTGCCAAATGTTAGTTTTAATCGATCGAAAAAGGTTTCCAAAATACATATTAGCTCAATGTATTCAAGAAAAATGCTCGATTTATTTCCGTACTACATTTGACCAATGTCAGCCGAAGTATTGGCTATCTTATCAAAGGGGCACAAATTTATACGAGGGTACTAAGTTATCTACTAGAGAGTATGAGATAAAATTTTAGGGATACATCTGTCATTATTTTAATAACTGAATTTATTCAAGTATTTGTTTGCACTCACATTTACCAAAAATAATATAGCAGTGAATCAAATAAAGAAAAAGATAACGTGAACAAAATCCCAAAATAATAACAACGAGATTAATAAAATTCCATTTACATTAATTTGCCATTGTTCAAGTAAAACACAAAGAATTGAATTATTCCAAAAAATAATAAAAATAACCAATAACAACATAATGTTGATGTTTAAAATATATTTATTTTAATCTGTTTAAAGACATGCTATGGTTGAATGAGCAACTGATAATATAAGTTAATAATAAAGAAAAATACAAATGATGGCGAGGAAAATAAAACTATTTAAATTCATCTTAGCATGAAGCAAAACCTAATTTTTTTTTTTTTTTTTTTTTTTTTTTTTTTTTGCTGAAATGCTTCTAAACATACATTTTTTCCCATTTGATGGAAAGCTCCCTTTTGTACACTACCCCGTTTTATACTTACTTCATTTTGTACAATTCATGGAACTTTAGCTGGAGTTTAATATTTCAGACCGCTGCAGGCTTTGTTTGGAAATATAATGAGCTTTACAGAACATTTGCTTTCTAATATTAGTTTAGGGTTGTAAGTGAAGCATAAACAGAAAATAAACGAAACAGCATTTTGTAGTAATATAAAGGCAATTAAAAAGCAATGAATCGTAAAAAGAATGATAGCATTTAAGAGAAGCTTCAGCTCATAAACACTAAGCAATATCTTGAATATGTGAGATTTGAAAAAGATATTATTGCTTTGGTTTTCTGAAAATTAAAGAAATAAAAAATAATTTGAAATTTCTTTTGAAATGAAGAAATTTCCTTTCATTTCAAAGGTAGTTTGTTCAGCAAATAAATGAATAAGTAAATAAAAGTGAATAAAAAGTGAGAGATAGAGAAAAACATATAATAGTTGAAGAAGCAGTTTGTAAATGTTTGATGTTTTCACTTTCAAAAGATATAATCTTTTTTCCCGTTTTCTTCTTCATGGTACGTTTTATGCTGCAACTTTAGTTCTAGAAAATGTACCAATGTTTGATTTAGCATATTGTTAAATCAAACATTGGTTAATTATCTAGAAATAAAGATTGATACATTTTCTAGAACTAGAGAACGTTTTATGCATGTACCACACATACACACATGCTTATTCATTTTCTGTATTGTATGTACATGTTTTGGAAATGTATCAAATAGTACAATTTTGCTGCTTAGAATATTCACATTATTCACTTTATCATCTTACAGTAATTTTCAATATCAATTATTTCAATTTTCACTGACCTGTAATTTTATATACTTAACAATAAAAATAATTTTATCTTTTTGTCAGAATAAGAAATAAAAAAATTACGATAGTATCCTAAATATAAATTAACTGAATTCTGATAGATTTTCTGGAGATAATTCAGCTTCTGGCAATTGCAATTAATGAGTAAAAGAGGAATATTAAATTCAGCTGTCAGTTTTTAACTCCAATATATTAAAACATTTCGGAAAATTAGAAAAAAAAACAGTAAAAAACAAGTAATTGTTCACACAAATGACTATAAAAGAAAAATATTTACTTTGAATAGATAGTTAAACTATGGAACAAAATTATTTTGAAATTATTTTTTTTTAGTTTTCATTTCGAAAACTGAAAAAAAATGTTTTCAGCCAGATAGTAACTATTTTCACTGCATTTTATTTAAACATTTACGATAAAAACTAATTCAGAAGCGTTGAGGAAATGATTACTTACAAAATTAGCTTCAATGAACAGACACTTGAGAAAAAGCGAAAAAATACTGTTAACTAAAATGAAGCAGATTCTATAGAGAGTAATTTTATTTCGCGTTTTATACTATTACTGAATTAAGTCCTTATTATTGATTTTTACCAATTATCTCGATCAATTATTGACAAAATGAATTTTGTGGAAAGAATTAAGTTTCTGTGGTTATCTCTCTCTGAGAAAGATTAGGAGGTTTTAATTGTCCTAAAATGTGTACAACAAATTGAAGATGCCTTAGTTTTAATGAATAGTTTCTTTGAACGATATTCTCGTCTTGTTTTAAAGGACTAACATAGAGAAATGGGCCATTGAATATATTGTGATTAATAGAAGATTGATATTTCTGATTGGGATTCAAATATGAAGAAGAAATTATTTTTTATCTGATTTCTGGCATTATAACTATACATAATAAAACCATCGGAAGAGGTAACTCTAAAACTTTGACACAAACTCTCTAATAAATTTGTTATGTCAAAGAATTATTCCAGACCATTGGCATATAATAACTATGAAACATTAACTTTTGGCCTGAACTCAACATTTTCATTTAATATATATCGTGTCAACACCTTGATGTGTTTGCGCATTTAATTCTTGTTTTTCCGTTAACATTATCCAAAAGTTGAATTTAGGCCATAGGTACGTTTTTCTCAGCTTATGGTAAAAATATTTGCCTCAAAACTTTAAATTCTAGACACAAAATTTTATATATTTGTCATTGCGTTTTTGAATTATGACATTTACATTTTTCTTAAAGTGCAAATGTACATATTTTATAGAACAAAGTAATCTGGCATGAAATACCGAAGCATTTGTGTGTTGTGTCTATGGGTTTTGTAACCGTTGTGCATTAATTTTTCTAAGAGCATATCATTTTCATATGCACTTTAATATAAATAAGTTTTTAAGAAATGTTCTCGAAAAGTAGGTTATCTAATACTCCATCTGAAATATGTGCATCATAAACATCGAATGAATTGATTTATAAAATTTACAATTGTTAGTGCAAATAAAAATTGCATATTAGTGATGCATTCTGAATAAAATCTCAACATTAAATAAGTAAATTGATATTATGTGTTTAAAATTAAATCTATTTTCACAAAATAATGTTTAATTTCACCTATAGAATAGGTTATATATAAACAATTTATACTGCATTGTTCTCATATCATTCCAGGATACCCCTGTCCCTTCCCAAATAAAGTATAAAGTATAAAAAAACTACTTTTCTGCACAAAAAAAGAAAAACAAACAATCTGAAGAAAACTTAGCGTCTTTTAAAAATTCGTGACATATTAGATATTTTGATGAAGAATCTTATTTCCATGAAAGAAGGATATTTTCCATTAGGTTTTCTGTCCGAAATTCTGTTTCTTAAATTCTGTTCACTGTTTGATGTACCTTATTTATGTCGAGTAGAGAATTTTCAGAGTGAGTTATTGCCTTTGGCTCTTTCATGCATTCGAAATATCCTATTTCATTTGAAAAAATAGTACTTTTTGAGAACAATGCTTCAAAGACGGGCTCTCTTTGATATCTGCTCTACTCAAGGGGGAAATAACCCAAACAATATATACTACTGAATGCTATAAATTTTCTATTATTTAGATGGCGGAGCATTGAAATCTTACAATATTCCTTCTCATTGGTGACTCTTAGAGTAAAAATAGATATGATTTCCTTCCAATTTAAGGAAATTGGATGTGAAAAAATTGAAATGATTAGATAAGATGCGCATATTCTATCGGTGATCCTACTGCATAAATGATAAGATAAAAGGAGGAACATGCTAAAATTGTTACCGAGTTAGATGATATACTTTTTGAATCTCCTATTTTATTACATTTTTCCACCTTTAAAATGAGAATGAGGACATTAAGGTGTTAAAATGTATGAAAAAAATGTTTGAGACATTTTATCGTATTCTGATATTTGATATCTTTGTTCCAGGTCTTTTATTTTTTTTGTTGTAGAAAATTCGCATTTGGCTTCAAACCAATTAAGTCTGTCGCATATGTGGTCCTCAGACTCATGAGTTTCAACTTGACTTTTAAATTATTTACTCTTAAATGTTACACTTATTTTTATACTTTATGTACATTAATTTTACTTTGGGAGTAAATTATTAGAGTATCTTATGTAATGTTGTCAGTCAAACATTTGAGCCTCGCTACCTGGAACTCAAGAAGTTATCTCTGGACGATCAGAAGTCTATTAAAAAGGTCGGTCATTCACATATTGTAATGATTGTAATGTTGTAATTGATTGTCATTGACATATTGTAATGTCTTGTAATGATTGCGCAGTTGCTTGTGATATATGGAATAAGAGGAGCAAAATCCAGGTATGTTTCCTGTACCATCAAGCCATTTGAATTTTAACCAGCATTTTTGGTACAGGCCTAGTCACCAAATTGTTGCACTAAGCCCTGGTCATTTTAGACATTCGTTCATGATTAGTATTTATTTAAAGAAGAATTGTGTTTTGACTCATTTTATCAGTGCTGTTAAAGAATGTTTATTACCTACCTACAAAGATACTATGTCTTCCATAAGTGGAATCAATATAATATAACATTGTATAAAGGCACTAATAAATAACTCAGTATGGCGATATAGAGGGTAATGTTACGGTGAAGTGCGGCATCAGTTTAGTTATATTTACTTGGCAACACTAGGGTTATTTTTCTGTCGGAAGTCGAAATTTTGAACCGTGGTCAGATGACAAGGACTAAATCTGAGCTGTCACTCCTTTTCCACTCTACACAACACTACAGCTAGGATGTTTCGGCTGATGAATTCAATGTGCAAATGGTGCCCTTAAACGACGGTTGTTTGGTGAAATTGAGTGTCGAACCTGAAATCATCCTGTTCCAAAGCCGAACGAATACCACCATTACACCGCAGCCATGTGGAGAAGTTTGAAAATATACATTCAAGAATTTTTATTCTAGACATCCGACATGAAGTTATATTGAATAAAACAGTTATTATGAAAATCAATGAAATTGTCGCCATGGATTACCGAAGAAGAAATAAGAGGAGTTTTTATCGAGTAGTAATGGAGAAAAAATTAATAGTCAGCCATTCAAATTTGAAAAGAAAACAAAACTCAGAATGAATGATTCTTTATTCACAGTTTGGTGTGAGGGAATCACAGTTCTTTGGTATGACATTCCTAATTGAAGAAAGTTTAGATAAACAATTGCACCGATTAATTATTTAGAAAGAATGAATGATTACTTTCATAACACTCGTTTTCACATATTTATTTGGCCATTTTAAGAAAAAAAAAAATGAGAGATAATTACAAATTTACTATGAAAAGTAGTTCTTACAGTTTTACTATACTTCAGCAGATTATATCATTTTTACGGCGATATAAACACAGATAAAATACGTACAACACGTACTCTATTCTATGATAAACCCTGCTATTATGATTGTGTGTAATTCGCTTATACAGGGTGGTTATAATTAAAGTTCTCTCTATAATCGGCATCATACAACACAAACGGGTGAATTGATTGCAACGAAATTTGGTATATAGGCTATAACTGAGATGCACTCACGGAGTTCTAGAAAAAAATATCCCAAAATGTAAACCAGATAGCGAACAATATCAACATTTATTAATTAGTTTTTGATCACCTTGTCATTGATCAACATTATACTAAAGTAAAGAAAATATAACTTTTCGAAGGAGAAAAATAAGTTCAGTTTCCGGAAGCAAGAGGCGATTAGGATGAAATTGCAAAACAGATTTCGTTGTCATTCGTGAACAGGATGATGTAAGGAAAAGTGTTTCGTGTGACAATCCTCGTTCGAAAGTAAATTTTCAAGTCGTTGGACAGTGTGTTCAACATTCAGTGATGCAATATTAAATCAACAATTTTTCGCCATCAATATACTCGGAAGTATCGATATAAAACAGGACCGAGACTGCAAACCTTTCTTAACCAGACACATTTTTCATAAAGCTTTCTCTTCTTCGAAAGCATGCAATTCTCAAAAAAATTTCCTTCAACTAACAAATTTTTGTGGTTTTACATTTATTAACTACTTTCTACATTTTATTAATTAGTACTGATTAACGTCCTCTATGACTAAACCCCTCTTTAAAAACTCAAAAAAAGAAGAAAAAACTTGAACAAGAGAAACCATGATGGAATGACATGACAATGAGTGATATTATGTGGTAAGACGATATGAGAGTGTGATGTGTTTCGTGGAATATGGCCCCTCAGAAAACTGTTGACAAAAAGATCATTTAGTGCTGAAATAATTTTATATACAATATACAATTTTATATACAGAATACTTTTATATACAGTTTTATGACAGACAAAACATTATTGGGAACTTGGAGGTATATCCCACAAATTCAAAACTTTTTATCATCACATTTCATTTATATACACAAATAAAATCATAACAACGAAGTAAATATTACTTTGGTACATAATATTGGTTATAATAATTTAAACAAAACGTTCATATAAATGTAATTATGGTTACAATTGAAAATAAAACAGCTCAAATAAAGAAGACGTGTTCAAAAGGTATCCAGTTACGTTGAAAACACTTATCTTCCCATTGACATTTTTTTTATTATTTTAATTTCTAGTAATTTAAAGTTTCCTCTCTCCAAAACAGTTTATATTTTCTAGGAAAAGGAAAGCCTCACCTATCATCCAAGGTCACATAATTTTCAGGTTCCTTTTTTAGTTCAAAAATAATATTTTCTACCTATCAAATTAGATATTTATCCTAAAACAGTATTATCTACTCAATTAGAAAATTATCTAGAAATCGTATTATCTATTACAAATTAGATATTTATCTATAAGCGATATTATCTACTCCTTAGATAATTATCTAGAAATCCTTAAATACTCCTATTTAGATAAGTATCTTCAAATTAGATATTTATCTATAAGCGATATTATCTACTCCTTAGATAATTATCTAGAAATCCTTAAATACTCCTATTTAGATAAGTATCTTCAAATTAGTATCGGCTCCTGTTTAGATAATTACCTAAGAATAATTATTCGGCTTATGTTTAGTTATTTTCCCGAAATTATTATCTTCTTTATTTAGCTATTGTATTCACAAATAAGGAAATATAATTTTAAATTTGTATTTTTTGAATTCAAGTAAATTTAAAATGGCGAAATTGGTCAAAACAATTTATTTTATTTTTTTGATTATTATAATTATCTCTTTTTAAACACAGGTTAACTGGTTAACTATTAGGTGTTAATCCAGAATATTGCTTGAAATGCGTTTAATTTATAAAATCATATTACATTCATGTGAACATGTCAAGCGACTGCTTTTTTTTGTCCGGATTTAAGCATACAGTTTATGCTTTAAAAAATTGACAATTTTAAATACATTTTGATTGGAAAATCTTTGGGTAAATTGGTCCAAGTTAACTGCGTTCTTGGAATTTTTACTTTTCTCAGATTTTGGCATTGTTTCGATTTTGAATTTTACCATTGTTTCAGCATTTGCAATTTACATTGAAATCCATTTATCCTAATGAAAATGTTAAATAATTATTCAGCCTTCTTCATTCACTGCCTTTTATGAATGTGTTTTAGAAATCTTACACATCCAATAACTACAGATACAATTCACATTTTTCTGACTATCAAAATAACTTTCTAAAAATCAACTTTTTATAACAATAAAAGTATTTTCTTTCGAAAACTAAATTTAAATTAGTTGTTTCACTTATTAATAATTTTTATGTTACAATAATAATTATTAATAAAATTAGTAATTATTTTTTACTAAATCTAATGAAATAGTTTTAAGCTGAAAAAATTTTTATGAAATTTCTCACACAAATAGGTGTTAAATTTAACTAACTACAACTTAACTTCATATAGTTTTTTCCATATATTATTTTAAATATTTGTCTAAAATATTTTGAACAATTTTTAAAGTTCAGACTTAAAAATATGAGTAAAAAAAACTTAAAAAAAAGCGTCATATAATGCTTACTCTCTATATATGGAAAATTTATACAATATATCCGCTGTTACGGATTGAAATTTAAATCCTTTAGTTTAAAATAAATATAAAAAATAGTAATAACTATACCTTTTAAAGAATCAAAAGGGAATCTCATAAAATATCTAGAAAGTAAGTTTCTAAATACGTGAGAACATTCGAAAACCCAAACAAATACAGTTCCTAGATGTTCTGTGTCTGAAAAACATAAAATTATAAAGGTGAAATGACAAAATCCAAAAGTTACTGAACAATATTACTTAATTTAAAGGAAGCAAAATATATTTATATGCTGTTCCTAAAAGCCATTCGAGCCAATGCGAGGAGTTTCTAGCTTTCCATCAACTCCGTTTTCTAGTCACGTACCGACACTTCCACAGTCATGAAATGGCATTCCTATTCTTCAGCCTCACGTACTCGCAGCAAGCTGTGTAAACAGGAAGTTATCATTTATAATGCATAACCGCCTGCAGTTCTCGGAATCCATTAAAGAACAAGAAACTGGAGGTCAGTGTTTGTCGACGCATATGTCACCATTTTTGTTGTTGTTTTCGTATGATTTTGTGAACGTTTGAAGATTTGAGCAATAGAAAAAAAAAATTTCGAATAGAATTTTGTACTACACAAAAATATAAAACGCAGATACAGATTTTTGAATTTGGGAGGCTTTAAAGTTTAATGGAAGGAATAGTATCGTTGGTTGGAAAAATTGGAAAAAGTGTAAAAGAAAAGCGTTGCATATTTATTTTTTTGTCACTTTGTAAAACAGGAAAGCATCTCATATTTAAAACAGGTAAGCATTTCGTATTTTTTCACATAACATCTTATAATTCCAATCTTCAATTTTAAGAATTATTGATACTTAAAGATGATTGCGAAAGACAATAAAGATGGCCTGCTCTTAATCTTTCAAATTTTGAGAAGAAATTGAATGATTCAAAAATTGGAAGTTCAAAATTCTGCAGCTAAAAATGTAGAAAAGAATTCATTTCAAGCAAAAATGCTGTCATATTTGTCGCTTTTAAATATACTTATAAATATGTGATTTCGATAAATACGGGGTGATTACATATAAATGTTATGACAATCTGACAAGACAATATGAATTTCTAAATTCCACTTTTATTTCATCCCGGGAGATATAATTTATGTACAATAAGTTCAGAAAAAACTTGAATCTGTTCATAAGGGTCATATGAGCAAAAGAGCGTAAAGGGTGACAGAAATATTTCCCCAATTTTTATGAGCCAGGAAATTCCAATAGGAATTCCGTTACACTTGTTGATTTAGAAAAGGGAAACGTAAATATATTTGAAAATAATTTGTTTAACTTAAGAAATTTTTCAATCCTATCACTCGGAGCGTGTACCCGTTTACTAAACAATTTTTTAGAGCTTTTTTAGTAGTAATTAAATAAAATGATGAAATTGGATCAGAAGATAAGTCATACTGCTGACCTCCGATCCGCCACGAAGGCACACGAATAAACAAAGTTAAACTGAATGGCCAGACAACCGCAATAGCAGTGTGGGAACTGTGGTTAAATCCTAATCGCCATTACCAGCCACAGTGAAAGTCTCCCTGTAGGGAGTACGTCCCGTCATCGGCAGGAGGGTCAGGTTCCCACCTTTTATTGTAGCCACCGAGTTGGCGAGATCCAACCACCATACCGGAAACACCTCATCCTCAAAAACGAGGTGTCCCCAAAACAGCATTAGTTTTGCTTTATAACGTGAAGTTGATTAAAACTGAACTATCTCGTCGGACAGTTACTTACCATCAACCGAACAACATTTTTCAACCTTTCTACGCATGCGCTGCCTATTTGATGCCTTATAACTGGCAGAGTGTACACCCAGAAGAGACACAATAGGTCGACTATTTTTGCAATCGTTGGGGAGAATATCAAACATGCTTTAATTTTCAGCAGGTTTAATTCCACATATGAATTTTTAATAACAAAAAATGAAGCAATAAAAAGGAAATCTACTATCTCAAAATTCAAGTTATGTGTGAACATCGTTATTTTTGAAGTCATATTTGTCTTGATTAATTTGTCACTAACCAGTTTAAAGAAGTTTGAAAGAATCACGAGAACTATAGATAATCTGTAGACTCGTGATTGTTTCAAACCGGTTTAAACTAGTTAATGACTTAAGTTAAGACAATTCATAAGAATTCAGACAATGCATAATTTGGAAATCAAATTGTAACTTTTCTAGGCTATAAATCACCAAACGTGACAAATTTCTGCATTATTTTTTAATGATCTTATATTAGTTAGTTGTAATTATTAAGAACTAACAATATTTATCGATTAAACAAACAATATTTTAACTTGTTTGGCTTATTAAAAAAAAGTTGCGAGAGTTACGCAGTTACACTGTGATAAGAGAAAAACAACAGTGGATGATAAATAATTTCAAAGCTATACAGTGAAAGCAGAATATTAGCAGAAAATACATAATGAAAAAACTATACTGTAATTTGTATTTGTGCATACATAATATCTGATGTTTGCGATAGCCTTAGGTATCAATCCTTCATTAGACATGAAATAAAGGCCTTCCACCACTTAACTAATAATAATGATATTTTAAAACATACAACATTATTCTCCACTGGAATAAAAATTTGGAAAACTAGCATCATAACCATTATTTAGAAAATAATGATATTGATGCTAGTAACGTGTTCCATATACTTGATGAGAAAAGAAAAATAAATAAATAAGGCAAAAGGTAGTGATAAGAATATATGTTTAGGAGTGGTTTGTTTATAACTTAACATATACTAGTTATATTCTTAACCAATTTTCTACGAAAGTAACGCAGCAGCATTTCATTAGAGTTTAACGAATGATAGACGATAATTTGACATTGTGGATCATCGGAAGTAAATATTAATAAAAATAAGCATTATCATATGAGATTATGAGTTTTTTCATCAGGAGGCTTTGAATAATTGAAGACAAAAAATAATAAAGCAAGAAATTGGCTTTTTATTCCTTTTTACAATGACATAAACATTTTTATCTTATAAGTGTTAATACAATTGAAGTAGCGAAATCTAATAATCTGCTACCAAAAATATACATTTTAGAAAACTTCGAAAATGTAAAATACGTTTTTCCAAATCCATATTTCGTTCAAAATTGTTAAGTGAATTATTATAAGTAAGCAAATTGAAATATTTTAATGTAAATAATTATTAAAAATAAGTTAAGTAAATTATTATAAAAATATCCACATAAGAAATTGATCTTGATAAATTGATCTTTGATAAAAATATATGTTCATCATTCAAATAAAAGATACAAGTACTGTACAATATCCTATAGAATGCTCTGATGCATGACATTATACTCTAAATCCATAAAAATATTTAACATTTCTTAAATCCACGTTAGAACATTTGAAAACAATATGTCAGAAACTCAAAATTACTAAAACTTCCAACATGAAATAACAAATGTCATTTTATAGAAAACGAGAAGACGTTAGGAACCTTTATTCACTTCATGAACTTTTTTCAGAACTTCGAGCTGACTGAAATACTTCGTCAGAAGATAAACAGTTGTGCTAAGTGGTTGCTTTAGCTATGTCATAGAAAATCAATACCAAACTTTTAGGCCTGAGTTGTGATTCGATATTTGATGTCTAAAAGTATTTACTTTTTTAGTTATAGATACTGAGGGACAGAAATAATATAATATTTAAATTAATGTTAAAATAATAATAATCCTATTAAAAATTATAAAATTATCTATATAAAAGCACTCTAATTGATCTTTGATAAAAACATATGTGTTTATTTTTTATCATGCATTTTAGAATGTTATACATTGATATTCATAAAATAGCTAGATACTAGACAATACCAAACAATATTGTACAATGTCGAACTAAGTACTCTCAATCGTGAGATCGTATTCTTTATTCATTAAAGAATATTAGAAAAAACTTAACTCCCCGTTCAAATCATAGATTAATTCCAAAGTAATGTGATATAAATTCAAAATTCCTGAATCTTCCACCTGAACAAACAAATGTAGTCATATAGAAAACGAGACGATATCAGGAAAATTTATCCACTTCATAAACTTCTATCAGAACTCCAATCTAAAGCTGTCGGAAAACTTCCTCAAAAGATAAATAGTTATGCAAAGAGACTGCTGCAGCTGATCTCGCAGAAAATCAATACCAAACTTTCAGGAATAAATTGTGATCCAATAGTTCAATGTCGAAAAGTATTTAACTTTTAAGCTATAATACTGGGGTACAAAAATGATATTTTTTTAAAACCTAAACTGTGAAAAACAATATATTTTCCTGATGATGTGCTGTCCGTGTTTTCATGGAAAGTGGGTGCAGTAGCTTCTGAGGGTAAAAACCGCTGAGCACACAGAATGCAGAATTTCTCATTTTTCAAATAAAAATTAGATTTGAATTAATAACAAAAGAAATATTTCAACTATTTCTACAAATAATACGTTCATTGCTGTAAAATTGTAAAATATAATAATCCCATTTAATGTTGGGCTTTCATTTCTTCACTAGCGTTTCTAATTATTAGTGGTTAGTATGTTAATTTTAATTAAATTATAACTAATACTTGTATAATTTTGCTAAGATTGAAACTATAAATAATTCAATTTGTCAAATATTTATATGATGTTAGTATCAGTATTTCACTTAAGATAAGTTAATTTGTTTGATAAATTCTTTTTTATATATTCAAGGAAAGAATATTAAATGATTAATTACTTGAGACTGAATTAAAACAATTCGTTTTGAAATCATTGATATATCATTTTGAAATAAAGCAATTCCTTTTCATGTTAAGCTTTTATTTCAATTTGTGATTAGCTTATTAATTTTAAATTATTGAACATAAGACTAATACATGTTTGCTTTTGTTAAGATTCCAGCATTTCAGATAATTTGTTCTATATATTATTTTTAAATATTCAAAACTGAATTAACAATTTAACACTGAATTAAGACAAAAAAAACACCTAGAAAAGTTGAAAGTTTGCTTAGTTTTTAAGAGTTTTATAGAAATATATATATATTATATATATATATTACTGAAATACTTCTAAAAATAAAATTATTATTATTTTGATAATAATAATAATTTTATTTTTTGATTTAGAAAATTATTGAATAAAACAGAAAAATAACGATTGAATTATGTATTTCAGTTAGAATAGCTGTAGAAAATTCTGTGCACCTCTAAAATTATTATTTCGGAAGGAATTATTTATTTAAAGAAGACTATTTTGCGAGTGAACTGAAAATGACAAATATAAATGCGGAAAAGGCATGTTGACTTTTCATACAGGTAAAAAAATATGTGAAATTTGTTAAATTCTAAAAAAAACTATTTATAACATGCAATCACAAACAATTGGAAATTTTTAGATTTTCATGAATAATATCGCCCTGTAGTATTTGGTTTGATTCATTCTTCATAATAATTTATTCTTTTATTAAAATTTTTTTAAAAAATGTTTTTATATTCAATAATTTAAAAATTGAAACCTTAGTTAATAAATGGATAAATTAAAATAGTAGTATATGCTACACATATGTTATATATTAGTATAATATTCAGAATATAGCTTGTGATTATCAATATATCATACTTTTAAAAATGTTAAATTTATAGTTCCCCATAATATACAACTTCAATGCAATCCTTTTATACGTTTATTTGAGATATAAAAGTACTTTGAACCCATCGTTTTATTTATAAATTTGAAAGAAGGAAATATTCTTGCTATTACTTTCCTTTAACATATATGTAAATATTTGTGAGCTACTTGTAGAATAGTTTTGAATTTTAATGTGTGAGTAAATTAATGGATCATAAAGTTAAGTTTCTTATATGTATAAGATATTTATGCTCAGAATATGATCTAGGTTATAAATTTATTAGAAAAATCTCAACATATTGTTTTGAGGAAACATGAATTTTATTGAAAATAAGAATATTTACAAAAATAAGAATTATTCACCAAGCCTTAACTCTATAGATTAAGTTAGGTTAGAATTTGAATTTTTAATATATATATATATATATATATATATATATATATATATATATATATAGAAATTGAAAAATAAACAGATTATAGCTCTTCAATTCTATATGATTGTGGATGATAAGTTATGGTTAGAGTATAATTATTCAGTTAAAAGTTTATTTCTACTTTTAACAACTACTAAAACTAAGAGAGTTATACTAATCAGATGTTGAAAAAATCAAGCTATAAATATTAGCTTCATGGTGAAGTAAATTATCGAAAGACTATCTATTTAATTTATATCTACTACTAACTATTATCTACAACTAATATACTTATCTAAATCACCTAGCTTTTATATCTCCTTCTCTCTACACACACACACTTGTGTGTGTGTGTCTGTGTACATATTAAATAACAAAATAGGCCAAGCAAAAAGGAACACAACAGAATCAAAACTGCAACCAATAGAAAAATAATCCGGCCTCAAGACTTCTTCAAGGGTCAGCCCCAGGCAAGAATTCAAAATAAGAGAATTTTTTCTGTGAGAGACCTCGGAAAATGTTCAAAAGAACTAACCCCTCATGACCTGAAAATTAAGATAAAAGAGTCATACCAATTTAAAAAGCAGAAAACACAAAAACAAGGCAGCATTAAAAACATCACCAATTGAAACAAAAATATTCAACCAAAATTAAACAAACCAACCGATTAATTAATTACGAAAACAAAAAGAGCAACAGAAGAAATTATAATACAGAGCAAATAAAGATAAATGAAGTTTATGAGCGCCATCTGTTTTACAAATTTTTCATCATTCATTTTTGTGAACTATTAGCGTTTAATTCCTAATTAAATTTTAATTTCGTTTTCATCCTAATTAGTTTCGTATTAATTTTTGTTGCTTCAGGAAATGAGTTTTAATAATTTTAATGTTTTTATGGTTGTTATATACATACATACATACATACATACATACATACATACATACATACATATATATATATATATATATATATATATATATGAGTGTGACGTCAGTGATTCCAGAGCCTGGCGACCATTTGACGACAAAATTGATAATACCCAAAACGAAAATTTTGCCGATCCTTAAAATAGGAGCCAAGATACATCTAGAACGCTCCTGATTGGTCCAGATGGCTTTTAGATGCGCCATCCACCCCTATATATAAATCAAGCAACCTGCGGAGTCGTCGAAGTCGAACTGTCGGGTGTTTAATCGAGAAGTGAAAAAAGGCAGCGGTGTTGAATCAAGAAGACCTGAACTGAGAGGGTTTGGAAGCTGAACTAAATACGGCGGTGATCGACCGAGCAGACCTAAATATAGAGGCTTTGAAATGAGGAGTCCTGAAAGGCTGACCACAGGATCTCTATGGGGCGTATTCTGACGAAGCCTGTGTCGTTGTCGGGAAAGGAGCTGTCCTAAACTGAGGAGTAGTCCCATTGTGCGAAGTAGTGAGTCGGCAGCGAAGGAAAGAAGAGACAGAGGAGTAGTTTTAGCCTTTTCGGGAGAGACCTACGTGAGTGTATACATAATTCCTTAAAGATTTCCTCCCATGCTGAATCTTATCTGGCTGCTTTGTGAGCTGTTCACGTTGTCATTACGGAATTTCTGACTGTGGACTATTGTTGCTATTGTAGCTACTATCTGCAGTCGAATACTGCTGTGTGCTGTCCTGTGGGTTTTTCTTGGCTGTATATAGTTGTCGTTTGTACATAATTGTCGTCTCTATACTATAAGCAGTCGCCGTCTTTGTGCTGTCCTTTCTTTGTTCTGTAAATAAATGTCTTCTGTGCTGTGTCGTCTACCAAATGACTGATCATTGTGTGTGCTCATCTCTTCTCACATCATACGCACGCACTATACAAGTAAGAGAACTCGTCGGATTCGTATTAGGATAGGAAATCCATAACAATATAATAAACTCCTTTGATAGCGTACACAATTTTATTATATGCTTGATTTGGTTTTGGCTGGTTCGGGCAAGCAACGATAAGTTTCGTCAAGTTGCCTCATATGCTTTTACTCGAATCGCATGAACTTGTTGACCGCATCATAAATAGCCTCACTTACCAGTTGTAGGAAAGCAACCAGATGTTACCTAAGATATGCCCCGCACTTTGTATGCGATCTAGTAATTTCAAGATAAAATAATTTGCTGGTAATACAACAAATATCTCACTCATGAAACAATTTTGTAATTATGAAGTAGAATCATCTATACGCAGAAATTTGGAGTCGACAGCTATTGCACTAGGGAAAACGAGAATGAAGCTATAGAATGCAGAAATATGAGTAGCAATCCCTTTGAAATTTTATAACATTAAATTATGTGACTACATATATAAATAGGACTTGATTATGATGCATATGTTATGAAATCTATAAACGTAACTTTTGTGTCAATAGCTACTGCACTGGAGAAAACGAGAATGGATCAATAGAATAAAAAAATATAAGTAGCAATATTTTAGAAGTTTTATAAGAACTTGTGACATTGAATGCTGCGATAAACTATACATATAAACAATACTTGATTATGGTGTTCACCATAATATGAACATCAAATAATTAAATGGTTTACTTTTTAAATTATTTTTTATTTGATGGCAATTACAGACAGCTTGTCATTTCTAGAATTTTTCAATGTCTAATAAAATACAGAACCAAATCTGATGCTATGGCGGCATCAGTTTTGTCACTTTAGTCGTATTCGCATGCAAACTATTCGTTGCAAAAAAGCAACATGATGGAATTCCTGCTTATAGTTTAACACACAGAAGTACAAACTATAGTCTAATTATAATCTAGAAGTATAAACTATAGTATAATTTATCAATTGAATACATTTCAGAAGACACTTACTCGTAAAATTTAAATCTATAACTGAAAATGTATTGACTATCTTTTAAAAGTTTCACTAGTTTATTTTTGAGTTGTAACTAGATATCACTTATTTTCGGTACTTGTCAAAATGCGCCAATAGCCTTTTTGCTATCCAGACAATTGTTTTAATGAAAAATATATATTGTTGTTTGCATTGAATTTCTAAATAACATTCATTCATTTCTGCCTGACTTTCGAATTTTCGATTAATCCAGGGCAACTCGTAAATGGGGATGAGATTCGTACGGCATGTTGTTTGGATCCCGCCAACCCGATGGGTGCAAAAAATGTGGGGAATCTGGCTTATCCCATTGATGGCGGGATGTAGTTCCTATGAGGAGTTTTGCACAGCGGCCGACGATGATCTTTAGCACTCAACACCAGTTCCAACCAGTTATACTTTAGCAACGTTCTGATTATTCAGTATTTATTTCCGAGTCCCTTCGTGCGAGATTGAACATTAATTTAAACGAAGTCCAAGAGATTGGAAAAAGAAGACTGCAGTAGCTTCTGGGGCTAGACCCATAAGAAACCGAGGTCAGAAGCCTAACTTCAGCTCATACGAAGATGGCACTCACACATTAACTTGCACAACCCCTTCATATAGGGAAGGGCAGGGATCTTCCTCGGCCATCACACACAGAAAGCAGGTTAAAGAGCAACCGCGCTCGAAAAAATGACTCAAACCTGGGACGCAAGATCCCGGAAGACGCCCTAGTCTTAGGACAGGGGTCCCGAGGGGCTGGTAGTAAGGTTCCGGCTTGTGAACCTTAGAGTTTCAGGTTCAATACCAGATTCCATTGAATAACTGTCATGTTAGAGTGTCTGTTGCACATTAAATCAGCCAGGAAAAACCTTTCTAGGTGGTGTGGTCCGATGTGGGAAGGAGGGTAACAGCTCAAGTGTCATTCTTGTCATCTAACCGTGGTTCAAAATTACGAAGTTGGTCCCCAAAACCTCCTAGTTTTGCTTTATAACGGGACGTTAATATAATTAAACTAAACTATTCATCGGCCAGGATTACAGCTGTAGCAATTTTCCCTGTTTGTACACAAATTTATTTCTTAATGTCCAAGTGATTTGTCTTAACCCTGGGCAGTGGTCAACTAACTTTAAATGATTAATGCCGGACACTGAAAATCTACTTGGATAGAAGTAAAATTTTATATTAGCTTTTTTGGACCACTCAATGAAAATATTACTATTTGGTGCTGAATGACCTAACAAGTAAAATGTAAATTGATTAATTTGTGTCTTCTTAAATATTTGAGGTTAACAGCTACATACCAAATAGGAAAAAAATGCGAATTGATACCTCACATGCTTAAGCATTCTAATGTTTATGACAAAATTAGTTACGCAAAATAAAGTGATTAAAACTAGATCATAGAATATACCAGATAAATGATTCTTAATGTTATAGGACTTCATTAATTTGCGAAAATCATATGCGATTTCAAATAGATAGTCTTATCTTGAATTTGATTTTATCTCGAAATCGCATAGATAGAATCGATTGAGTGGTGTTAAAATCCAATAACTACCTAAGAAAGGAAATTTATTGATTATCAAATGACTTATTGAACTTATCTGCTCGGGATTCCATTGCTGTCCTTCCTGAAAATAATAAATCTTCTATGTGGAAGGCTCTCCAACCCTCAACCTTTGTCATCATTACTCACTTGCTGAGGCACTCGAAAGAGGAGGAACAAATGTGCGATGGAAGTGCCTTCAGTCCTTTAGTGTTCGTTGCTTGTAATATTAAATTAATTCGTTACTTGTATTGGTAAATTTGTCATAGATCCATCGAAAAGAATGAAAGGGAATAGTAGAGATATTTCTAAAATAACTCTTCATTTTTAAAGTGTTCTATATTAAAGTAATAAATTATTAGCCAAAAATAGTGACACATGTTATTCGTATAGAATGTCGATTGTTTAGAATTTTATTGCTTTTAGTTTTGCCTATTCATTGAATTTTAAAACATTTTTAATTCTATTAACTTCATAACTAAAATTGAAAATATAACAATGAATTATTTTATGAATTGTGTTCCTTGACTAATAATACATGCATTCAATCTTTATAGATTTGCGATGGGGGCAAAATGTAATATAATATTTCTATAATGAAATTATTTATTAATTCAATAGGATTACTATTTTATTTATTAATTTAAATTATAATAATATGCAAACTATATTACAAATACCAATTTTTGAACTATAATGTTAATCTTAAAAATAAATTTTCATTTTTAAAATTTAAAAAAAAATCAATTATTTAAAAATTTAATTATTTTTTATTTTTAAACTAAAAAAACATAAATATAAACTAATGAATAAGAAAATGAATTTCATTTATCACTGTTGAAACTCAGAAATGATACTTTCGTATCTTTCATTGTTCAGAATTAAAATGAACGTTAAATCTTTATTGCATTTTTTTAAAATTAGAATTATCTGCAGATTATTCTTAGAGAGAAAAGAGGAAACCATTTTGAGTATAATTTTAAGAATGCTAAGCAGGTTGTAATATATACGCTGATATATGCTAATATACGCTGATGGAAAAAAAATCCCAACACAAGGAAGGAACTGTGCTAGATTCGGCAGGCGTGTTTATACATCTGAAAGATGACGTCGATTCAAATTTCGAGCTACGCGCGTAAGTGTGGCGCTAGTAGAGACACTATGAACTTGCAAATGAGGTTTGCTTTAAATAAGCGCTGTAAGGTTCGTGATCGTTATTTACAGTTGAGATTTGACGTAGTGGGTTAATGTTAGTCAGCGATGCCTCTGAGAAGACGAAGAAGCCATTAACAACAGCTCACTGAGTTTGAACGAGGTCTTGTTTTAGGGCTACGAGAAGGTGGGGTTTCTTTCCGCGATATTGCTGAAAGACTTGGCAGGAATGTATCCACTGTGCCACTATCTCAATCGATTCTATCCAAGGGAAGGTACTGCCTCAAGAAGACTAGGCTCCGGGCAGCCACGGGGTACTACTAAGAGGGAAGACGGTCGTATTCGGCGTAAAGCTGTGGCTAATCGTACTGCGTCTGAAGCTGAAATCCGAGCTGCAGTTGACACCACAGTGACACAACGAACTGTTACAAATCGGTTACTTCAAGGACAGCTCCGAGCCAGACGCCCTGTACAGTGCATTCCACTGACTCCAAACCACTGCTGTTTGTGACGTGAGTGGTGTCAAGCTAGAGCTCATTGGCTCAGTGGAGATCTGGTGTGTTTTCTGATGAAATCCGGTTCTGCCTTGGTCGCAGAGATAGCCGTTTGTTGGTTAGAATGAGGCCAGGTAAACGCCTACTAGTGACCCATCTGCGGCCTAGACACTCAAGGTCTACTCCAGGAGTAATGGTTTGGGGAGCAATTTCGTATGATAGCAGGAGCACTCTCGTGGTTATCCGACGCACCCTGACTGCAAATTTGTACGTCAGTCTAGTTATACAACCTGTTGTGCTGCCATTCATGAACAGCATTCAAGAAGGTATTTTCCAACAGGAAAACGCTCGCCTTCATACCGCTGTTGTAACCCAACATTCTCTACAGAGTGTCATCATGGTGCCTTGGCCTGCTAGATCACCAGATCTTTCTCCAATCGAGCAGGTATGGGGCATCATTGGACGACAACTCTAGCGTTATCCACAACCAGCATTAACCGTCCCTGCATTGACCGCCCTAGTGTAACAGGCATGGAACTTTATCTCACAAACTGATATCCGACACCTGTACGACATAAAGCATGCACGGTTTCATGCTTGCATTCAAAATTCTGGTGGTTACACCTGTTACTAATGTACCAAAATTTCACATTTGAAATGGCTCTTCTCGCCCATGGCTCTACCTATGATCTTGAAACTTTAATCAATTAAATATGTTACCTAGATAAATATATTCCTAAAATTTCATTACTGTACAATGATTTTTTTTGGTGTTGGGTTTTATCCCATCAGTGTATGTTTGTGGATCACTTTAAATGATACTTAACAATTTTGCTTCAAAATTTACTCTGATGCTATAGCTAAACTGAACAGTAGGCGGAATTATTTTTTGCATCAAAACATAGCAACCACTTCTCAGAAATATAAGCTTCCCTCTAATTGATGCACAACTACTATCAAAATAAGATGTCGTGCAATAAGCAATAGAAAAGAAACCCCAGAAAATTTTCTCACATATCTCTAATGAATTTATTTTTCTTTTACTTAGCCGGATAAAACTGTGGACAATATTATATCGCAAGTACTATTTTTTTTTTTTTCATTTTTATACTTCCATTGGAATTTTGTGCTTTTTACCACAATACAGGAAATCGAATTAATATTTCAAACACTATTTCTCTAATTGGCTGAAACTGAATTTAAATACGGAATCACAATATTTGTAACGACATCACACATCAAATTTCATTTATTTAAATCGTCAGGGTTTAGAATTTTGACGTTTTCAGAACACGGAAGTACAGATGGACAAACGATCGCATCTTTATAATAAGATTTCTTCAAATTTTTTCCGAAGATCACCACATTAAATCGGCAATAATGAGAGTTTTGTTATTTTCCCAATGCATAAGTATAGATAGAAACGATCGCATCTTAAACATATTTCTTTTAGAAGCTTTTAAAAAATCACCACATTAAATCTATATGATTTAGAGTTTTGATGATTTCACAATGCATAGTATAGATACAAAAACTATCTTATATTACAAACATATCTTTTCAAAAGTTTAAAAG